>PVJX010017502.1:0-38237 GCA_004027295.1 Dolichotis patagonum
GAAGAGTCCCGGCTCTGCCTTATCTCTTCTTTATGACATCCTGTCCTGAGGTTGCCAGGGCAGTACTCCTCTGGGGCTGTGGTTTTGGCTGGGAACAACGTGGCTGGGTGCTGGGAAGTCGGGCTGAGTGGAGCCTGACACTAGTATTCAGAATCATGTCCCAGCCAGATGTGGGGGCCCATGCCTGGAATCCCAGTACTCTGGAGGCTGAGGCAGGAGGATCCCTGCAAATTCAAGGCCAGCCTGGGCTACACAGAGTTCAAGGCCACCTTGAACTACACACAGCAAGACCAAGTCTCAAAAAGCAAAACAAACAAGCACAGGCACACAAAAAAATTATGCCTCCAGCTCCAAACACTGGACACCTGCTCCTTGGCCAGGTCCTTCTTTGTCTCCTCTCCCGGCCACTCCCTCTTCTGAGACAGGATCTTGCGTGTAGCTCAGGCTGGCCTTGGGCTCCTGGAGATCCCCCTGCCTCAGCCTTCCCGGGACTGGGATCACAGGGGTGTGCCCCCACCCTGGCTTCAGCCTGTTATTTGTGGTGTGGCTTTCTCCCTGCTGCTGCGGAACCCCAGGAAGGAACTCCACGGCCGCTTCCTCTGGAGCCGGCGGAGAACGAGGAGCGCTCGAATGTGGGCTCTTGAGGATGTGGCGAGGTTTGAGCGCAGCATCCAGAGGTGCAAGGAATAGCGCACAAATTGTAGGCGCTGGGAGGAGGCCTGGCCCCCAGGCCTGGGCTGCACTGTGTCCTTCCTGTGCCGCCGAGTACGTGTGACTCAGAGGCACGAGATGCTAGCGCTCGGTTCTGAGATAAAACACACAAAAATGCCCTGGCACTTGGCGGCCTAGGCTGGCCTTGGACTCATGGGGATCACCCTGCCTCAGCCTCCAAGTGCTGGGATTAAGGGCATGCGCCACCACACCCAGCTTCTTTCCCCTTATTTTTGTTTTGCCACAGGGGGTTGTGATCAGGCTGGCCTCCAATTCACAGGATCCTCCTGTCTCTGCCTCCCACTGCTAGGTTTACAGCTGTGAACCACCCAGCCTGGCTTTCCCCTCTGTATTTTTCTTAATTAAATTTATTGGTGCATTTTAGGTACATAATGATCATACTCATCATAGGGGATTTGTACCTATACGTGATGGATCTTGAATTCATTCCCCCCGCTCCCCTCCCCTCCCTTCAACCCCTTCCCTTATTTACAAAAGTTTTGTTTCCATTTTTTCCTTCTTTTTCATCCCCCCACCCCCAGTTCCCTTTCCCATTTGAACATTTTCATCCTATTTCCCAATATCTATTTACATTCTGGTCCTTATTTACACTTTTGGTCCCTCACACCAGAGAAACAGTGTGGTATTACATGTGTCCAATATATTTCACTTAAGAGAACGGCCTCATGGTGTATCCATTTAGCTAGAAACGTCTCCGGCGTGTCTTTCTTTATGGCAGAGTAGTACTCCATCATAAAAAAAAAACCACCCCACATCTTTATCCGTTCCGTTCATCAGTTAATGGGCATTTGGGCTGTTTCCAAGATTTAGCTATTACAAACTATGCTGCTATAAACACCTTTCTCCTTATATTTAAAATAACTATACAAGCCAGGTGCAGTGGCACACACCTTTAATCCTAGTATGCAAGAGGCTGAGGCAGGAGGATCACCTGGAGTTCAAGGGCAGCCTGGGCTACACAGTGAGATCTTGTAATAAAATAAAATAGAATGAAATGAAATGAAATGAAATGAAATGAAATAAAATTTAAAAACCATAGAATTTATTCTTAAAAACCAGGACATTTTTGAGAATGCATATGGGGTTGGGGTATTATTAATAATTATGCTGAAAACATAAATGAGAGTTGTTTCAGGCAAGCCAAGATGTACGACTGCTTACTGACAGGCAGCCTTGGTGGTCGATACATCTTCACTGCACGGTCACTTTGAGCACTCCAGCTGGACATCAGACTTTGCAAGGAACACAAGTACAGACACCCCACTAGCCATGCACTCTTAGGGTTACACTACTACACCTGACAGAGCTCTGTGCCTTGCAAGGGGGAGCGTGCTCTGTTCTTTCCCCTGGTAGTTCTCTTCTGGGGACGGTATTTGGCTTTGCAGCACAGGCTGGGTTTGAACTCACTATGTAGTCCAGGCCATCTTGGAACTCAAAGCAATCCTCCTGCCTCAGCCTCCCAAGTGCTGGGATTACTGGTGTCCCCACCATGCCTGGCCTTCGTAGTTGTCACACTTGTTGGAGTCAGGTAAAGGAGCACAGGAAGCAGGTCACTGCCCCACAACACACCCTAGGGGGCAGCTCAGCTCAGAACACGGCCTCTGCCCTGCGGGCCGGGGAACTGAGCTGCTCTCGGAACCCTGGAGGCTGTGATGCCTTCCGGCAGGGACAGGAACCCCGGTGGCCCTGGCAGCTTGTGTTGCTTCACTTGGCCTCTGTCCCACTCCCAGGGGAGCCTGGGCAGATCCCAATCATCAGAGGCATCTGGAGGCTGCAGGAGGGACCTGGCGACCACATCAGGGCTTGGGATTTGGGGTGTCGTAGGACCACACAACAGTGGAGACCCCTCCACTCGGCGCAGCCTGCACTACCAAGTTTAAAACAAGAACCTCGGTGGCTCCCTCCCCGCCCTCTTCCTGCCCGTCTGGGCTGTCTGTCCATCTGGCCGCCCACCTGCTGTGAGCAGAGCCCTCCTCTGGGCCCACAGCACCTCCTGGCCTGGCCTCTCCTGCGCTGGACGATCACCGCTGCCCCTCAACTGCTCCCCAAGCAAAGTTCCCGAGCCCACAGCCTGTGCCGACCCGAGGCCTTTGCCCACCCTGCGCCTCCGGAGTAGAGTGTGATGACTCAGCGTGGGAGTCACACCCAGTACTTCAACCCCCGCTGCACCCCATGTGGAGCTGTGCTCTTTCCAACCATCGCATCTTGGTCTCATCAGCTGTAAACAAGGGCAAGCAAATGTCTTAGCTGGGTGTGGTACCTCATGCCTTGGTCCCAGCACTTAGGAGGCTGAGGCAGGAGGATTGCTGCCAGGGAGACTGTCTCAAAACAGTAAGTAATAAAGAGGCTGCCTTTTCAATCTTACCTACCTGGAAGGCATGTCAATGTGCACAACACGAGATCTGATACAAAATACAACCACAGCAAGAACAGAAGAATTCCCGGTTCCCCTTTTTCTTATCTGATGCTAAAGGCTAGTATGGCTTGGCCCTTGGGCAGCCCAGGACTCTATTACACTTGACCGAGCCTGACAACTTAAGCAAACCTCGGCTGGGAGACAGGGACATCTGTAGCAGCTATCTTCAGAAGATACTATCAGCAAAACTGCTCCACTTGTTTTTTGAGAAAAGGTCTCATTGATAGACAGCCCAGGCTGGCCTCAAATCATGGGGACACTCCTGCCTCTGCCTCCCTAAAGCTAGGTTCATAGGCATATACTAACATGCCCGGCTCCTTTTTTTTTTTTTTTTTTTGGTATGAGGACTCAAACTTAGGTCCTCAGGCCTTCCAGACAGGAGCTGAGCCACTGAGCTAAAATCCCAGCCCATCACTCTTGATGAGAGCACAGCCGCTCTGGAGAAAGTGAGAGCGCGCCCTAACCCCTGCTCACGTGCTCCTTCCCTGCTCAGTTTGTCTGAATGAGAAGGGGCTTGAATGCATGGGGATAAATCATGGCGCCCCAGTTCCCCTCAGGCCTTGGGGTTCCACTGACGTCTTACTTGAAATGAGCTACTGGTTAGGGTTCAGAGTTTCCTCACACACCTGCTGTGAGCAGATCACTGCCCCGGCCAGAAGACCAAGTGTGCTCAGGGCTCGGGCAATGCACAATGGCAGCAGCAAAACCCCACTGGACCTGCTCAGGAAAGGGCCTTCCAGTTCCCACCACGCTGGGCGTGGTGCCACACGTCTATAATCCCAGCACTCGGGACGCTGAGGCAGGAGAACATGTTAGAGAGGTACTTGGAGAAGATACAGGTATGACCTCAACTACAATTTTAAAATTCACAGTTCCATAGTGCCTGATTGTAAGGGAAAAAGGAAAAACCTCTTCCAAAAGCAGAATTACTTCAAGTTAACTTGTTTTTGTTCGAGACAGGGTCTAGCTACCTGGTTCAGCTTAGCCTCAGACTTGCTAGGTAGCCCAAATTGGGCTCCTGCCTCAGCCTGGAGTGCTGGGCACACAGGTGGGCACCGCCATGCTGGAGGCTTTCTCGCCCTCTTAGCCACACTCACCTGGAGTTTCAAGAAAGGCCGGCGAACTCACTTGCAAAGGAAGCGGTCAACAGCAGCAGGCCGAATCCCACCCTCACTGAACGCGCAGCAGTTTGTCAGAGGCTGGGGTGGGCGGCAGAGAGGGCGGGGCCGCCTGCACACCGCAGGTGATTGGTTAGCGCACTCTCACCTTGCAGGAAAGAGGCAACCATGGTGGCAGCCACCGCACTGCTCAAGGAGTGCCCCAGGGCTCTTTCTAGGCACCCTGTTTAAACTTCTTAGTGAATGCTGGGCACAAGCAAGGACGTATTACAGGCCCTTTTCTTGGCCCCCCTGCTGGCCGGACCTGGACTCACTATGCAGTTCCAGCTGGTCTTGAACAAAGAAACCAAAACTAAACCAAACCAAAATGAAAGCCCAGAATTGGCCTGGTGAACAAAATACCTGGCAAAACCATGAAACCATGAAAATAATTTTTTAAATAAAGCTTTCAGGTTGAGTACACAAAAGCAAACAAGTTTATCTTCAAAAATATCAAGTATGACATCTATAGTCTGTTCCTAATTATAATGACTTCTTAAAGCAACATTTGTCTTTGTTTACAAATACAGCAGCAGGTAATAAACCTAACATGGCAAACAGATTGCTTTACAGTTGGTAATACAAACAAATGAGTAGGCCTCCAATCACATTTCCGGCAGTGTAGCTTAAAATGCATAGACAGTTACATACATTAAATTTGTTATCATTAAGTCAATGAAAAACAAAATCACAACTTCCAGAAAGAAAAAAATCTATGAAACTTTTATAGTAAGAGAGCACACGTAGGTCTGCTCATGGTCCCTAACCTGTAGGTGGCAGGGCTCAGGCCACCAGCATGCCGCTCACTGGACCTCGTGGGTCCCACGTAGCCCTGGCACACACTGCGTGAGCTCAGAAATCCAGGCCTGTGCGCCCTGGCCGCTCCAGTCCTGGGTGGTTGGAGACCTAGGGAAGGTCCGCCCAAGTCAGGGCAGCTCCCGTCTCGTCCAAGCTGGGCCTCTCCGCCTAGCACCTGCTGAGTGAGGTCCTCAGTGTCCCCACAGCCAGAGGCGGGCGACACTTTAGCCCTGCTTTTACTGTAGCGGTGGTTTGTTCCGGCAGCACTCTGAGCAGGAGTGAGGGACCATGGTCACACTGAGCGTCACCCCAGAGAGGCGCAATTTCCAGGGAGTTTGGGCGGGCGTGGGCTTCCGCTTTTCAAAGCTGGGGCACTCTGCTGGTCTGCAGTTAACCCACGGAGTGTGCCTCGCTGACACCAGATAAAACCAAGTGCAGGCCCACAACAGTACGAGCCAGGCAGCGCACGGAAATGGGGGAGGAGCAGCGCTGATAGCCTGCGAGGTCACGGTGTCTCGGGCAACTGCCTCGAGGAAGGGGTTTGAGGCACTGGTGCCCGGCGCCACTCACCTCGTTTCCGCTGCCTGGCTCTCCAGGGAAGGAATCAACACAGCACCGGACGGCTAAGCCGGGAGCTCCCGGGGACTGGGGCAGCATCTGCCGCATGACCGCTGGAGAAGTGTGAATGCGGATCTGGCGGCTACGCTTTCACCTGCATGGTCATCTTGGGGTTCAACATTTCAAAACCTAAGAATCTAACCTGAGAAACATGGGTGACCTCGATCACGCGAATGCCCGATGTCGGCGCAGCCACCACGCACATTCTCTGAAGACTGAGCAGAGCTGCTAATGTGCTTCCCACAAGCTAATCACAGCCCAGCGCAGCTCGTGCTGAAACCAATATTCCTTTGGAAAGGGGGGAGAGAACCCTTTCCAGATGCACTGTCCCATCCGTCCACTGACACTCTTGCTTTTCTTGACTCCACGCTGCACGTAAACACACCTGGGCTCAGAGTGCCCGCAAGGACTGGGATGGTCTCTGCCAGCCTGACCCCGGGCTACGAGGCAGGTGCTAAGCTAAGTGCAGGGGTGAGTTGGTGCCAGTGCAAGCCAGAAGGCCAATGGCTCATATGGCAGAGTTAGTGGGCAAACGCTGGGTGGTTCGGGTCACCAGCTAAGTCACTCTGCACTCCTGGCTCAAGTGTCTCAAATCTTGGGTTTACAAATCCTTTGGCACGAAGATTTTTCTTCCTGCAATCAATGGATTCCATGATTACAGATTCCCACACCTGCTACCTCTTCTTTTCTATGTCCTCAGTGTTACACTAAATCCTGCATCTAAAGCCAGAGCAGCTAACACATCCCGAAGCAGGGCAGTCTCATGGCCCACAGAGTTCTCTATGCTGCTGCCTCACCTTCCTCCCTACCCTCCGGCTCACAGACGTCCTGACAGTAACGGGAAATCTAAGCTGCCTGGGAGCCCTCAGGTTACCCGCCCTGAGATAGGCGGCCGCTGACCCCAGCTCCGGGTATCACCAACAGCTACCACCAGTCCTTGCGAAGTGAAAGGAACCTGTCCACTTCTGCCACTATGTAAGATCTGCCGAAGGACATTTCAATGTGGGAATGACCCAAGCAAGTGAGTTTCCACCTTGGTCAATTCTGAAAGCTTAGCTCTATCCTCTACTTAAAAGAAATGAGGCCCGATTGCTAAGTGTCCTTCTCAAAGGTGAATATCTTATTCTCTTAAAAGGAGGTAGCTATCAAACCACTGTATGGGTAGCAACTGACATTTTAATTATAGGAAAAGTAAACTACTGAATATTTTATTCCAAAGTAAAAACATCTCCAGCATAAACTTTTTCTTGTATCTATCTGAGAATTTCACAATACGTTTCAAGGACCCAATGGATACATTCAAGGTTTCAAAATGTGATTTGATAAAGTAAGGTCAAGTCCATCCCAAATCTAAGACTCACTCAAAGGCAAGGTGCTGAAAAGCTACCCAGGCTGTTCCGCAGTTAGAAACAGCATTTACTGCTCAAGCAACACAGTGACACTGCCGCAAGCCCAGCTGTGGGCACCTACAATGCGCTGTTTTCAGTGTTACAACTCAGGATAAGCGGAGACTTGGTGGGGGTGGGAGGCCGCAGGGAAGGCCTGGCCCAGGTCCACCTCGGGTCCAGCAAGAACGAAAACGTACTCGCTGCCACGAAGCAATTCCTAGGGCTTCTTTACAATTACAGCAAAGGACAGAATTCTTTCTTTGAGCTCACCCCAGAGTAACACACACACCTCTCCATCCGCTGCACAGCGCAGCGCAGTTCTCCAAGAAAGCAGTAACACACCCTGGCTGGTGTTAAAGGGAAAAGTCAGGACGGAGAGCGAGCCCACTGGTAGAGCGCCTGCTTGGCATGTGCAAGGCCCTGGATTTGGTCACCAGCACCGAGCAGAGAAGTTTTCATAAGTGGCACATTTTTGTGACCCACATGGCATAAACAAAATGCAGGTTTTTACAAACTGCTCAAGGATAAGAATGAACAGTTGCTGGCTAATAAACCTGACATCTGATAACCAGTTTTAAAATGTGTATCCAAAATATAACTGAAGAGGACTAGAGTTATTCACCTTATAGACAGAGCAGCTCAAAATGCTGAGACACATCATGTGTTTAGAATAAAATGTGATTGTTTTCATAATTATTTATGGAGGAAAAGAGGTTATAGAAAAATACCTAGAATCTACAATTTCAATGGCAAATTACTTCAACAATAATCCCTATGTTACATTTTAAGTGTATACTGTCATAATTTAAACAAATTTTAGCAAAGAGCTATTCAATATAATCACTTTAACTTTCCACAAAAACCAAATAAAAATCACATCTGCTTGATTTACTGCTATGTTTACATCTGATTGTATCCGTTTGACGCACTACATGTCCAAGTACATGGGGCAGGCATCTTTGGAGAGGCGGACCTGGTCTTCCACGAATGCCTTCTGAGAACAGCAAGATGGGCAGTTTGTTATATATGCATTCCTGCGCGCACGTACACACTTCAAAAAGCAAAGCTTCGTCTTTCTTCCATTGTTAACCTAATGGTAAGACTGCAATAGAGAAAGAAGTCAACAGTAAGATTTTGTAAACAGAATTTAACTCCTTGCCATGGTTTAAAAGAAACGTACCCCTTCCTAATCCAAAGGGCAAGTCATTTCATTTATTTTGGTATGCACTTTGCAAACAAAAACAAAAACAAAATCTTTTTTTGAGGCAAGGTCTTGCTATGCAGTTCAGGTTGGCCTTGAATTCACTATATAGCCCAGGCTGGCCACAACCTCCCAAGTGCTGAGATTATAGGCAAACATCACCACACCTGGCAGAAAGATTTTTTTTTAAGAGAACAGGTATACGAAGAATTTATACTAACGAGGTTTTGGGGACCCTTTCAGGCTGTTTTCCCTTAAAACCGCCGTAGATTAGCTATCTTTTTTTTTTTTTTTTTTTGGTATTGGGGATTGAACTCACAACTTCACTCTTGCCAGGCAGGCGCTGGATTAGCTATCTTAACTCTTAGAATTAACAGATCTTTTCAGCTAAGTGCTGACTGCGTTTACACCTGTATTTAGCTTTCCTCACCGAGAGGCTGGGTGCTTGTCTAGCCTGTTACAGCCCCGCAGACAGGCAGGCACAACTTAAATGTCCACCAGATCCCAGCCTTGGGGACAGAGTACATGACATGTAAATGGGTCATCAAGAACAGCAGTGCAATGCAGCTCGAGGCTGCCAAGAATGTAACAAAACTGCCGCTGAGCAACAGCTGGGAGAGCTCCCAGCAGCAGGGCCTGTCACACAGCACTGCCTCAGGCCTCTGGAAATCTCATCACACCACACGGCAGGGACTGCCTTCTGCTGACCTGTGCATTGCTGTGATGCTGTAAAGCCCTAAGCAGATGTCTTAGAAAACCCACAGGCACCGGCAGAGCCAGGGACTCGCACCTCCCAGAGTGGGCCTCAAGTCACTGTCCAGGACCAGGCTCCTCTATTGCAGAGGCTTGGGATCCTGGGAAATTCTCTCTTCTGTACTCAGTGCTGACATCACTGCTTGCATGCTCTTAAATGCCATTTCTCAAGTCTGCAAGCTCACACACATGCACTCCCAGTAGCTTTCTAACCTTCCGGCCAGAATGGGGGGGGGCGGGGGGACAGACTCAGCTGCACAGGAGAGGTAACAAGTGATACTTACGTGGGGGCCGCCAGGCAGCGGTGGAGCACCAGAAGGTCCCGAAGGCACTTGGTAAGGATTATTTGGGGTAGGGTAGAGTCCAGGTGTGGGGTATGAGCCTGCAGGCCCAGGGTACGGGGCTGGTGGTCCCCAGGCCCCTGGTGGCACAGTGCCCCATGGCACAGGCGGTGCTGTGCCTGGCGCCTGGGGCGGAGGTGTGGGGTACGGCCCGGGGGAAGGGTAGGGCATACCGGGGGTCGGGTACTGCCCTCCCATGCCTGGTGCCCACGACCCCGAAGGCATGGAGCCCCATGGCCCCAAGGGCCCCGCGGCGGATGGGTCTGGGGGTGCGCCATAGGGCCGGGGGAGCTCTGGGAAGGGCACATTTGGCGTGGAGTACGGCCCCGTGGGGCCTGGGCCTGGCACTGTGGGGGTGGAGTAAGGACCCCCAGGTGGGGGACACGAGGGTCCAGAGGGTGGGAAGGGCGCTGGGGGGCCTGGGGGTGGCCCGGCAGGCGGTGCGGACGGGTACATTCCTGGGGGCGCCGCTCCAAAAGGCACCGTGGAGGGCGTCGCGCTCGGCGGGGGTCCGGCCGGCAGGGAAGCTGGGGCGCTGGGGCTGTTCCAGGGGCTGGAGCTGGCCCAGCCCTGGGCGGCTTGGCTGGATTTGGAGCTGCTCACGGCCGCTGAGGTTTTGGCAGGGGAGGGATCGGGGAGCGCGTCTGCCAACTGCAAGACAAGAGGAGTTTCGCCTGCTTCATGCCCGCGGCGGGGCCAGGCCACTGCCGTTGTCACCTGCCCGCGGAGGGGGCGCACTCAGGCCGGGAGAAGGCCGTGTGGAGCGCTAACAGCAGTGTGAGGCCTCTGCCTGAGCACCAGGCCCACAGCGGAGATGCTGGGGAAAAGCTCAGCGCCTCTGCACACACACAACCACGTGGCGCTGCCGGTGCACGTGCGAACGGGTCCGCGCAGGAACTGGGCGCAGCTTCCGGTCAGCTCGGGATCTGAGGCCGGGCTGCAGGTCCCACAGGGCCCGCACCCCAAGCCCGCTGACCCGCTGCCCTCAACCCAGAGCCCCGTGTGGAACAGTGGATTGTTACTGCTATCCTGGTAAGACTGGGTCACACTGACATTGTTCATTTCAAGTTTCGCACATACTTCCAGATACATTTTCTAACATGCTCCCTCTAAGTAAAGGAAAACCACCTATCAAGATCGCATGCCCCCAAAATCCAAGCACCACAAAAAGCATCTTTTTAAATTTTAAGACTTGGAAAAATAAATAAATAAATAAATAAATGAATAAAAAAGACTTGGAAGGAGCTGGGGTGCGGCTCAATGGTACAGCACTTTCTAGCAGGCACAGGGTCCTGAGTTCGATCCCCAGCACCGCAAAGACACGAGTGGCCTACAGATAGGACTTTTTCTTACGCTCCAAAAATAAAACTTTCATCAAGGCTAAAAATATTAACTTACCGAAAAGTCATCAGACATCTTCCTAAAAAAAGAAAGAAAATTTCAAAGTGAGTATTTAGCATTTCTGATAAACTCTTAGAGGGGCTCTGTATCATTATGTCACATGTTTTTGTTGCAGACAAAAAACTTTCCACAGAGGCTGCTACAGCTCCTCCAGCGTCTTCCCCTTTCAAGGGCTGCACATCAGGTGACTCCGTACCTACCCGTGGGGTCTCACTGTGTGGCTTGGGCTGGTCTTAAATCTTCAGGCTCAACTGATCTTCCTGCCTCAGCCTCCCTAGTACTGATACTACAAGCATGTGCCAAAAGCCCAATCTGATGTAGAATTTATCCTACAGGGATTGTGGGGACAGTATACGTTGTTTTAAACAGTGACACCACAAACATCTCTGAATCCTTGCCTTCTTCTGGGAAAGGGCCTGGAAGTGGAATTCCAAGGCAACAAGCCAACCTAAAATCCACCTGAAAAGCCCAGGCTAGTTTACACTCATCACTTTCTCTTTTTTTAAATCTCTGGATATTGAAGTTGTAAGCCGTTTTACATCACGGCAGATTAAAAACTGACATCTCATTCCATTTCTTTAAGTGGGAGATAGAATCTCTACTTAACACCCGCATCTCACTCTTCTCCTGCCCATCTGCTCACATCCCTGGACTACCTTTCACAGGTTTTGTTTATTTTGGAGCCGGCAACTGAATCCTGGGCCTGGGGAAGCACCAACCATTGGGCTGCAGGTCCAGGCCTGTCTATCTCTGGCACATGCTTATGAGCCCCTGGCGTATTCTCTGAGGAACTGGACACGCACGCGCGCGCACACATGTCATCGCCATCATTTTTATTTCCTCCCAGCCTGCTTGCTCCCTCTTCTCCCAGAAGTCCACCCCCTCCCCTATTTGTTCCTTATACTCTAAGCTTCTTAGGCAAGAGCAACCCCCATCCATCTTTAAGTTACAGTAGATGAGCAATGAAGTGCAGTGGTCCTAGGTGTGTGACAGTGGTGGCCTGTCCCCTAAGCCTCTGCAAGGCACCCATTTCCCTTAATCCGGAACGTTTACTGCTACCCTCTCCACTCACTTTCCAGCGTCCGTTCCCGTGTCCTTTGACTTTTTTTTTGGTACCGGGGATCGAACTTGCCAGGCAGGTGCTTAAGCCACTGAGCTAAATCCCCGGCCCTGTCCTTTGACTTTTACACAAACAGAGGAGACAGCAGCTACTCGTCTGCCCTCGATCACATGACTACTCTGCAGTAACTCACTTTGCCCTTCACTGCTTTGGAAGACACCAAGGAAACCGCCCTATTACTGGTCAAAACTCCTCTTAAGTTCCTCCTTTTAAACTGTTACAGTTCTTAGATGGTCGTTTTTGGTACTAGGAGGTTTAAATTTTTTGCAGCTTATTAATTTTTCCCTACATGATGCTTCTGGATTTTGTGATGCAGCCTTCGCCACGCCAAGATTTTCTAAAAAACCGCTTTGCTTTCTCATAGCATGTTTATGTTTGCGTTCCTATTTAAATCTTACTGCGGGACAGGCAGGTTTCCCATGATGCAAGTTCTGTTCTCACAGGGTTTGCAGCTGGAGAAAAGGAAGTGAAGTAAGTGACCGGGTTCACACCTAGCCAGGCGGCCTACCAGTTACTGCGACTGGACTGCAGCTGCATCCTTCACATGCCTCTGCACCCCAGCAGCTGCATTTCATCACGGTCTCTTTATATTGCAGATAAGTATTCCAATACTTGGGAGGCTGAGACAGGAGGGCTGACAGTGAGTCTGAGGCAGCCTGGGCTACACAGGGAGTTCCAGCCTACATTTCAAAATGAGATTCTACCAAAAAATAAAAACAAAAACTTTCAGTATCTAATGAGGTAACCTCAGTTTCTCTTTTGATTTATCATTATAAGACATAAAAATTGAGCCATCTTCGAATACTTAAAAATTTAATTTACAGTTATGTCTTATTAAGAGGAATAGGGCCAGAGATATATAGCTCAGTGGCATAGCACCTGCCTGGCAAATTCGAGGTTATGAGTTTGGATTCCTGCAAAAAAAAAAAAAGAGGAATAATACAGGAAAAGAACATAAACCCCAGATCACAACTGCTATATCCTTGCTTCTTATTCAGACTATAAAAGCACATCTTAAATGCACAGGTGATACAATTACCTCTTCATTTCAGTATTGAAGTTTTAGTGGTACTCTTAAGAATACATGCTAAACTAAGGTGTTCTGTATGTATACCGACTCCCTGAGATGAATGTAACCATTATGTACTGCAAACACACTAATAAATATTTTTTAAAAATTTAAAAAGGACTAATGCTAGAAGAAACTATCAATGCATGGTCAGTTTTAAAGTCCACGGATGACTGACGTATTTGTCAGACAGGGTAAGCCTCTCTGAAACAGAAAACTGTTCTGTACCAAAGTTCACACTAATTCCAGAGCATTCTATCATCGACTCGTCACTTTCATGTGGCCTGCCCGCTCAGGTTTTCAGAATTACTCTGCTCCCTCGAGGCCCTTAAAAAACATACACATGATATTCAGTTAAGTCAGGAGATTTGGAAATAATTCTACATACTCATATTCATCTGATTTATTACTCTGCCCTTAAAACGTTTTAACTTCAAAAGGGGTGGAAGACAAACCATTCCACTTCACTCTGTTTGTGCATCTGAAAAAGGTTAATCAACAGTGCTTCAAGAGCCATGTTGCAAAATGAATGTACAGACATCTAGACTGCCTAAAACCCTTTTTCAAAACATTTCAAAAGTATGCTAATTAATAAGATGAGGCCAAGGTAACCCTTAACTTCTCCAAAAATTTTAGAATCAAGGAATGTTTCCATTTCTTTTGACCATTTTTTTGGGCAACATTCAAAAACTACTATTTGCAAAACTTTCCATTACAGCTTTATGGTACATTCAATTTATCATCCAGAAAATAATTTTCTGAGCTGCAAGAATACATTATATATATATGTGTGTGTGTGTGTGTGTGTGTGTATATATATATATATATATATATATATATATATATATATATATATATAAAATGGAACTCATGACCTCAGGCGCTGTACTGCTGAGCTATTCCCTGAGCCCCAAGAATAGTTATTTTTAATTACTGGTATTGGTGAGTGTATTTGGGTCAATTGAGACAGACAGACAGGGCCTTGCTAAAATAAGCCACTTGGCTGTCTGGCTATCAACCTCCCAGAGGGCCGGGCTCAGAGGCACCACAATTTTAAGCCAGAGGACAAAATTTTTGACCTATACTACAAAACAGTATCTCAGTAATTCCTACAGCCTTCAGAAGCAGGACAACGGTGTTGCAGGGAACGTATGAGAGCTGGCTCCCTGTGTGTCAGTAACTGCAGTCACTGCTCCAGGGATTCGCGGCAACAGTGTGCAGTGACAAGCTGACACACTTCCCACAGGTCAGTTATAACCCTTGCTACCTCACTGAGTACTAATAAGCAAAACAGTAAAGTGCCAGACACACAATTGTTAAGGGAAACTAAGGCAGCCAGGATGTTTGTGACTTGCTTAGTAAAGGGGACAAGGATGGTACGTATGGAAGACAAATTCTCAATCAGAAACAGGCTAAGAGTTAGTATTGGCTCTTTTATCAGGCGACACTCCATTTTTTGTAATATTGAATTAACTCAAAAAACTGGGATGCAAAGTTTCAGAAATTTAAAATCCTCGGTAACACCTATAACATTTACTGAGACACTCACTGGAGCACATGTGCCAGGCAGTGCTGGGCGTCAAAGACACTAGCAGGATGGGAGGGGCATTCCTGAGAGGTGGTGTCTCTGATCTAGGAAGCAAAACCAGGGAGCTGCGGGACAAGGAGAACCTCGGAGAAGCTGGGAGGGATGTCTGCCTAGCACTGCATAAGCAGTAGAGGCTGGTTGGGAATGGCGAGAAAAGAAAGTGATAGCAAACTTTTAGCAGAGAAACATGAAAGGCTGGAATCACTTAGCTTAACAGCCTACCTGGTCAATTTCCTCAGTGACACAGAAAGAGCCAGTAATGTTGAATGGGGACTCAAGGGGACCTCTACTCCATAGAGCTCTTCAGATAGTGCTTGGAGAAGAGTGGACAAGCAACAAATACAGAATTCTTCTCTATTCTATTGTATAAGGACATACAAAATTCAGCTCAGACTGTCTAGGTAAAACTGCAGCTCCTCACTGGCTGGCTGGATTCCCGGACAAGCCCAGCCTCCAAGGCTCAAATGGTAAAGACCTGTAGAATGCACCTCCCAGATTTGCTTAAACAAACAACTCTCAAATCACGGCGTGGCTGAGAGCAACAAACACCTTCTACAACCCTTGTAATTGATCTTTAGCCTCCGTCTGCGGTTTTCAATTCAGAAACCCCTCAAAAGAAACCTTCCCAAATGTGGCACACAATTCTGGTGGCAAAATCTGACTTGAAGCTATTTATTGTTTTTATCAATCCCCACTTAGAGCGGTTATACACATCTATGGTTGCAGGGTTTTCTCTTTTCTAGGTACTGGGAAGAGAACGTTAGGGCCTCCCTCATCCATGCCAGACTTGGACCCTGGTGGTGTCACCTCTCCTCTACATAAAATACAGATTCCTGGCCTGGCGCGATAATGCCTGCCTATAATCCCAGCACTCGGGAGGCTGTGGCAGGAAGATGTCGGTTGAACTCTTTCTCCTGGCCAGCCTCAACTACAGTGAGACTCACTCCTCCTGCAAAGCGGAAAAGAACTTTCCAATATGGGCAACTCAAAACCGTTTCTGGAACAAATCAGTTTTGAACAGGGAGCTCAAAGAGACATGAGCAATATGAGAAATTTCTATTTTTCCCGCCCCCAGTGTAGTACCGCTGAACAAAGAACTCACGAGCCGTTTCTACAGCTAAGCCTGTATTGAGAGCTCGAGAAATCAAAACCTTTACCACCATCAGGTGTCCAAGTGTGTATTTCTCTAGTAGTGGGATGCAGTACCGCAGGTTTTTTTTCGGTGGAACCTGGTTCGATGCTGCCACACTGGAAGCATTAAAAGGACTACTGTTAAAAGCACTACTCTAGGACCGGGGTCGGCGGTCTGGAGGTCCCCGCTCGGTCCTGAAAGAAGATCGGAGACCGAGCAAGCACCGACCGCCTCGGCGAGCAGCATTTCTAGCTGTCACGAGCCCGTGACCCGCAGCGCCGTCTCGTAAGCATCGATCTGGGCTCTTCTCTCCTCCCGTGAGAAATTAATGAATGGGGCGGCGGCAGGGCCCGGAGATGCGGGTGGCGGCGCCCGGGGAACAAAGGCGTCCGGGATCGGCCGGAGCGAACCGGCCTCGGAGCGGGTCGGGCGCCGGCGTGGGGGAGGGGCCGCCCGCCTGACGTCAGCGTCCTCGACGTCTCAGTCCCCTCCAGGGCGAGCCAGGGCAGCAGCGCGGGAAGACGACGGCAGCTGCCGGGCCGGCCCCCCGGGAGCTCACGGCCCGCGCCCGCCTCAGTCCAGGAGCCTTCGCACGCGCCGCCGCCCCCGCTCGGCCAGCCGACCTCACGCACCCTTGCCCAGCCCTGGATACCCCTCAACACCGCGGCGGCCTCACCTGGCA
The DNA here is from genome assembly GCA_004027295.1 of Dolichotis patagonum. Taxonomy (NCBI): domain Eukaryota; kingdom Metazoa; phylum Chordata; class Mammalia; order Rodentia; family Caviidae; genus Dolichotis; species Dolichotis patagonum. The sequence continues at coordinate 16,397 of PVJX010017502.1, forward strand.
AGATCCGAGCGCAGCGACGGCGATGAGCCCCAGGTAGATAGATGCGCGAGCTGCGGGCGCAGCCTGACTGACGGCAGCGCGGCACAAGCAGCACGCCCTCCTCCTGGCGCCGGAACCGGAAGTGCCGGACGCTAAGCCCCGCCCCTTCCCGGTGGTCCTCGCCCTCCCGAAGTCTGTCCTTGCGCGCCCCCAGCTGGACTCCGGCGGGACTGCGTCCCCGCGGCGGCTGAAAATTTCCAGAGGCGCTCGTCCGGAAAAGGCGGAGGACACCCTCGCGGCTGCCCATGGCGTCCCCGGCTGTCTGGTAACACTGCTTACTTGCTGGCTTCAGGGCAGGTTCTAGATTCCCTCTGCCTGTGGCTTTTACTACCGGGCCTCCGAGCTGGGCCAATGTGAATGCGGGACCCAGGCACTGGGGCAAAACTGAGCGGACCTATAAAGTCAGTGCGGGGAAGGAAAGACATTTGCAGGGACTCGGCCCTTTTCTGTTTTGCGACAGGCTCTCCTTGGGTTGCTAAGGTGCTAAGGCGGGTCTGCAGCTCGTTAGGGTGTTTCTTTACCTACTGAAAATCGAGCCCAGGATCCCACATGGGCTGGGCATATGGGTACCCCTGTACCCCATGGCCCTAGCTCACACCTAGCATGTCAGGCCCGGATAATTGTTGACACATAAACCCAGCTCTCAAGGCACTGCTAGCTAGTAACTGAAGATGTCAAAGTTATATGGCCTAATCCGGATGTGGTAGCATATGCCATAATCCCAGCACTTGGGGAGGCTGAGGCAGGAGGACCACTGTGGGTTTGAGACTGGCCAGAACTGCTTTGTCTCAGAAAACAAAATCATATAGCCTCATATGCATACTATATACATTTTTTAAAATTAAAAAAAATTCACGATCTGGAACTTGCCAGGCAGATGCTTGTGCAACTGAGCTAAATCCCCAGCCATAATATACACGTTTTAATGTACACGATATACATGTAAGCCATTAGCAATCAAGGGATGGACCTTTGACTGTGAGTCAAACACAGGCGTGTACCTGTGCCTCCTAGCATGGCTAGTGCTCTCACCGAGAGGAGCGACAGAGGAACTGGGAGTGCGCAGGCCTGTGTGCAGGGGCACAGGGCTGTGGAAAACACCCACTGATGTGGGAGACCCACCCAGGCCTCGCAGGAGGCAGTCAATCAGCAGCATCTTGAGTCACTGGAGCCAGAAGCAACAGGAAAAATCAATAACATGGTCTGGCTCGATTTAAAATGTTAATACCTTGTTCATCAGATTTTTTTTTTTGCATCAGTTCTGATTTTAAACACTGCATCAAAATATCTTCTCTAATCTTTGGTCACAAACATTGTGTCCATCGGGACCGCCCACCTCCACAGCCTGGCCCTGGGTGTCCTAGTGATGGGTAGCTGGCCTGTCCCCGAGTCCCGACCACAGTAATGGCATGGTGGGGGTCCTGTCCCACTGGCCTGTCTACAGGTCACCCTGACTCGGTAGCCATGTCCCACCCACCTTTTGCCTCTTCCCCTTCCCCTAACTTCCGGTACCTCCAAACCCAGCTTGTGCTCAGCCTCTGCTTCTGAAGACCCTACCTGATACTCAGAAAGGAACAGTGTTACAAACCGGTGGTGTATAATACAGGCATTTCAGTTTCTCTTTTTCGGATTCTAAGTGCAATGTATGACATAAGCATATGTTTTTAAAACAAAACACGCTTTGGATTTCATACATGAAGATTTAATTAAGTGAAAATTTATTCAAATTATTTAAACTTACATCCATGAAGAAACATTAAACATCGAGATCAGAAATAAACAGAGGAAATCGGCTACTTCTTTTGGGCAAGAGGTGGATCACACAAGTCTGACAAAAAATCAACACTGTTCAAACTTGCTACTTAAACTCTATATATTCAAGTATATGTTGTTTATACTTGGCTTATGGAGAATTTATCCCATTCTAGCAAGGTAACTTGAGTAAACTTCCTTGAGTTTTATACCATGGCTCTCAAGTCTGAAAGCTTAGATTTGATTATAAACATAGCAAACTGATTCTCTTAGTTTCCTGCAAATGCAATCAACTTTTAAAATAAGCTAGGCAAATACCAATTTTCCATGGGCTTTATAAAGCGCCGAAGAAAACTGCAAATGCTCATCTAACTCTAGGTCAGACTGAAACCGTACTGTTAGGTCCACTGTCAGATCAAGCAAGCAGCCTAGCAGAGACTGTGATTCGGCACAGTCTAAGGGGCAAGTCTGAAAATCGTCTTAGTACTCAAGACGGTTGTACAGCAATTATTTTCAAGTATGCTCCAAGGGTCACTCCATGAAGGATGAACCTGCCGAAGTCAAGTGACAGGTATTAAAACTACATTTTCATAGGAAATGAAGGCAAAGGAAGATTTAGGATTAATATTCAAAATTCAAAAGTAAACTATAAATATGCTTTAGTTTTGAGACATTTCATGTACCCTAAACTCCGTTCTCTTAAATTATAATCATCTGTTTGCCTTTGCACCTACAGGCCAGTTTGTGTTTCCTACCTTAATATATTAGAATACTATTGATAGACTTGGTAGTAGACCATTAAGAAAAGTCCTTTGTGCTTTCTGCTCATTCTTTAGAAATAAAAATGGAAACTGCTTATGTTAAAACAAGATTAGCATCATTTCTCTGCCTTTTGGCTAAGATCAGGTGTAAAACAAAAATAAGACATTTCTTCCCAAAGTAGAAACATAAGGACTCCTCACCCTAAAATCTTTTATTATTCACTTGGGCATTAAATTATCTCACCTTACACAGGCTATTTTGCACTGAAACACTGTGTTATCTCTGGAATTGTCTAGGTGCACCTTTCTGTGAAAGCTGTTCCACCCACATCAGCATATAAGCTACTCACTGGATTCTGCTTCTAGCTAAAATGACAAGAAATATTTTAAATTAAAAAGTGTAAGAGTTAGCTGTCAAGGTTTGTCTTTCATAGGAAGGAAGTGCTCTATTACATGGATCTATAAAATGATCCAAACTTCAGATACAGGAAGTTGATAACCTGATTTATCTTCTTAATGGCTTTGGCTCATGAATAAATGATAAAGGTTTATGTGTTTTTCTTATAAAAAGAAATGTAACTTGTATAATGATGTAAGTCCTATTTGCCACATTTGTTTTACTTTTAAAAGGATTCCTAATTATGACACTTTATATAATTTATAACAAGAAATCAAAACTTTCATTGAAAAGCCATTCTTTGACCACAGTTGGCCATTAGCGGAAATTCAGGAAAGTACCTAGGTCTGATCACCAAATCAATAAATCTAGCCTCAGGCTGACTAAAAGCTTCCTTTCATCTTCCTATTAGGTCTTCCTTTAAATTAAACCATTCTGTTTATGAATTATTTAGGTGAATGGCCCAGTTATAGAAAGAACACATGACTCAATATAAAACATTGAGGGAATCTAAAAGAAAATCTAGTTCAGCAGATTTCAGAATTACAGTTTGAACCACAAGTGTTTTGAATTTGAATAGGGGTGAAGGGATATGTCTTGAAAAGCTTTAGAAAAAACTAGCAAAGTCCAGTGTCTTTCCTGACATGCCCAGGACGCTTGCCCAGGGGCAGCTGGGTGTGTGGTCCAGACCGGGTCAGCCAGGCAGTGGCTGTCCAGGCTTCTCCCTCCCTGCAGAGCCGCCGCCGTCAAGCTGAGGCTTTTATCTGGCTGCTTAGCTCCAGCGGGTCTCACCAGAGGTGCTACACGTTTCCACAGAGCCCAGTGCCTTCTCAGCTCCAGAATGCTGCTTTTTAAACATTTCAAATGTTGTATTTATCACATTTTTCTTCTTGAAACTTACTCACCTTCATTATACAGTACAAGAAATATATTTTAAAGCATTTCTTATAAGCTAGGTTTTGAAGACTGATGTTCTTCCAAATGCTATAGTCTCACAAAACCAGAAAGGGGGTATGTAGCCTTTCTAAATTCCGATCCTTAAATACTTATAAAAATTAACTCTTTCCTTTCCCTTCAGGATAAGTTACTCCCTTCTCAGGTCTTTATATTTCCACTTTCCAGATTTTTTTTCACTTAGCAAGTACCAAAGGAAAAATACAAACCATTCCAGAGTAAATGAGTCTTCCCTGTTCTCATTCAAGGTTATGCATATGGCAGTATTTTAAAAATGTTAATAGCTGTTAATACCCTGAATTGAAAAAAATTAAAAAGCTAGAGAAAATATATCACAAGCAATCAGTTTGAATTATATGAAAAGATAAATGTTCATATAAACTTTACCACTATAAAAGACAACATAATTGTATTTCATTTTCTTTTAAAAAACTATCCTTTAACACAATATTCATAAGCTAATCATCCCCTAGGTTTTCCTGTACTGATAAAAAGTTATATTTTTAAAAGAAAAGTGTTTAAAATAATTGTTTCACGGAAACAGAAAGTCTTATCAAATTCTGATAAAAAAAAAAAACTATAATTATGGGTAGAGTCTTACCACACTATTAATTGTCTTTCACCAAAGATGGATATTTAGGAAGTTTGATACTGGTTAGTAAGAGAAGATTCTCAGTGATCGACAAAAGCGCCATAGTAAGATGAGGTAGTGAGACTTTTCTGCCCGTGGGGAAGGTCAGTGTCACCCGCAGGAGTGACACCTACCCTGGCATTGATGTTGAAATGTCCTGAGCCCCTCATGGTGAGAACAGGTGCCACTGTGGTAGCTGCTCCCCTGGGAGGCTGAGCCCGAGCCTGCCCCGAGACCACTGAGGACACAAAGGCTACAGGATAATGGTAATGAAGACTTTCTGGTTTCATTTTGTGACCGCTGCAAACTTATTTAAAGCCATTATTGAAAAACACCATTTTTATGTTAACGGCAGAACTACAGGACAGGGAAATGCTGTGCCAACATAGATAAGAAGCATTTGTTTTAACTTGCAAATGTTGATGAGTCAAGTTCTTCCAGGTAGAAGAAAGTTGCCTAATCTAGCTAAGCCAGCATAAAGAAATACCTGTATTAAAAATGCCAACTTGTACAAACGGATAGACAGCTTACCGGAAGAAACACTGAGCAATCTGTTTATATTATAAAGAGACAAGGTATCCGTCCATTTATCAGAACCAGTGACATGGGACTAATGACGTTTCTGAGTGCTGCCCTGTTCTTCGAAATATTATTACTTCTGTGTTACTGTTTGGCATGATATAAGCCATGTAGCTGTCAAAATGCTCTTCTTTTTTGAAGCCACATTAAAGACATACATTAATTCTGAAAACAGGAAAAAATGTTTGAAAAATATTAAGCTTTCTCAGTAGTGAGCTCCACGTTTATTTCTTGAATCTTTATTCAAATCGAACCTAAAATAATTAAACACTAGTTAGGTCCTCTTTGGTTATCAGTAAAAATTTGTGGCTGTTTATCAACTGCAGTTTCCCCAGGCTCTGAGTTTGTATAAAAGGCCTAATACAAGAACTGTAGTTCATAAATTAAAACAGAAAACCCCAGCCGCTGTAGCAACTACTAGCTACTAATAGTGTTACCATTATTTTTAAAGTTCTTGGTGGGAAAGAAGCAAAATTTGTTTTAAAGATGGCTTAAAGGCTGAGAGGCAGCTACTGAGCTATATAATAAATGACCCTGCACACTGGGATAAATGCACCCCAGAAAGTCATATTCTCATTGGCCAGATTATCAGAAAGTTAGTGATCTTGGCAGGGGTTTAATCCTAGCGCTCAGGAGGTTGAGGCAGGAGGATCACTGTGAGTTCAAGGCCAGCCTGAGCTACATAGGGAGACCCTGTCTAAACAAAACAAAACAAAACAAAACAAAACAAAACATCCCACAAAAAATTTGACTTGAAATCATTTTGTTACTTTTAACATCCCTGCTAGCAAGTTAAAAAAATGAATTACATTACTATGGATGAATTGTAACACTCTACTGAAGAATTTCAAAACTCAATGAAAAGGGCCTCAGAAAAGAGTACTTTATGTCTGGGAATACTGATGTTATAGATTAATGAAATATTTTACATGTAGCAAAAAGTATAAGATTATTTTAAAATAGTAATACAGGATATTCAAATGTATTTGCAATGCCTATCAAATTTCAAATATGCCCAGACCATACATAAATTAGGTAAAGAAAAAAGTTTAAGTATACAGCTATACTGCAAAAACAAAAACCAAAATATCTGGTTAAAAGTATCTACTAACCTCTTGGGTATAACATTAAATAATTAGTACAGCGTAAGAAAAATAAACTGACGTGGAAATGCAGGGCAGAAGTTTCTTTCCTGCTCCATCTGCCTTTGTAGAAAGAGTGAGAGAGGCAGAGCAAGAAGAGTACAACGCTGAGTGAGGGAAGAGGCCGGCAGTTACTCCGGCCTGGCCCTAGCACTGCTCGGGCGCATCGAGGCGGAGGACTCTGACCTTGGACTTGTAGTGATACTCCTTCAGGTACAGCTTCATGGGCGCGGGGATGGGCAGCGCGTCGATGCCGTCGTAGGTTGTGCAGTTGCAGATGACTGTCCTGCAGATGTGCTGCAGGGAGAAGGGGAAAGTCCGAATGAGGGGTGTGGACAGGAGGGGCTCGAAGAACATACAGGCGCTGGGGTCCTTGTAGTGCTCCAGCAGCCCGGTGATGTCGGGCGAGTGGAAGACGCAGGGGTCGTGCGCGTCGAAGCTGAAGTTGTGGTTCCACTGCTCGATCCGGGCGTGCAGCGAGCGGCTGTAGCGCCGGAAGCTGACGGAGAACAGGTAGTCCTCCTGCGCCGAGTCCCGCAGCAGGAAGGTGCCCTCGGGCTTGCCCTCCAGCAGCGCCTCGGCCGCGTACTTGTCCATGACGCCCCAGTAGCAGGGGTTGTTGTTGATGCGCAGCAGGTCGGGCACCAGGCAGTGCACGTAGTCCACCTGGGTGTGGTACTTCGGGGGCGACTCCAGCTGCAGCAGTTCCTCATCCGCGTCCCACTTCGGCTTGTTCCTCTTCCTGGAGCTCGTGCAGAGCGTGACCATGTCCTCGTCGGAGTCCATGTCGCTGTCCTCCACGCTGTGGCTGGCCGCCAGGTTGCTCATGGAGCCGGGCGTGGCGCCGGGCTGCAGGCGGCCGCGGGCGGGCTCGGCCACGGCCCTGGAGGGCTGCGGCTCGCGCGCGGCCAGGCCTGTGCCTCCCCACTCGTCGCGTTGGGGGCTCAGGGGTGCGGTGTGCTGCTTGATGAAGTGCCACCTGAGGGCCAGGTCCGACCGCGGCGGGAAGGGACACCTGTCCAGCATGAGCTCGCTGATGTGGATTTTCCTCCTGGCCGGAAGCCCGGGCGAGTGGCGGCTGCTGCAGTTTTTGATGGGGAAACACTGGCCCACGGCGTCCTGCAGCTTCTGCTTCAGAGATCGGCCGAGGAAGCGGTGCCCGCAGGAGTGGTCCAGGTCCAGCTCCAGGGAGGAGCAGCTGTGCTTCCTGTCCTGGCCCCGTAGCGGCCGCTCAGTCCCGGTCCCGGTTGCAGTCCCGGTGCTGGTCCCGGTCCCGGTCCCGTCCGGCGCCTCGGCGTCCGAGCCGCTCTCGCCCTTCCTGGACCACGACAGCTTCTTGCCGCTCCACACGTAGCCGTCCTTTCGGTCTGCGCTTCTGCTCCGGCTGGTTTTGGGTCTCACGTCTACATTTTTATTACTATTTTCACTGCTTTCTGCCATTTTGAACAAATCGTCCACGAATTCCAGCAGTGTTATAAATACTGTTTTTTCAATTTTTCTGACAGGAAGCTTCTGGGCACTTTCTGGATGTATCTAAGGGAGGGGGAGAAAAGTCATTAGCCGTGTATTGTCTACTTTGCAATTAGGAGAGGGAAAAAAAACGATTACTACGTGACAAGGACTGAGAAAATCAGGCAGAAAAAGCCAAGCCTCTTCTTTTGCCCATCGTTTATGCTCAAACCTGGATCATTTCTAGTTTGGAAGTATATTTTACGACCATCTCTACTCATCTATTTTTTGCATTTCATAGTTTTTCTTTCTGAGACAGGGTCTTGCTATACAGTTCAGGCTGGCCTTGGGCTCACTTTGTAGCCCAGGCTAGTCTCGAACTTGCCAATGATTCTCCTGCCTCAGCCTCCGCAGTGCCAGGATTACAGGGATGCACCTCCATGCCCAGCTTTAACCAGTGAGTTCCTTGTAAACTTAAGATGCAGTTCAGAACCCTCTCTGGTCCCTTCACTTCCTTTGCCTCACTGCCACCGCTGCTCACTAAAAGGTAGCAGGATTCTCAGCTTTAGTGCCAGCTGGGGATCATGGTGGAGTTTTGCTTTTTATACAATTTTTGTGTCTTTGCCTCTTTTAAATGGTAACACACAGACCTATAACAGCCTGGCTGGGTACAATCTGTGTCACTGAGCCGTCCTAGGAGGACACACTCCTATCTGGGAACTAATCATGCCGCGGTGCCTCTCTTGGTTCTGAGAAGGCGCCTGCCACAGTCCCCCTTTGATGCTCGGACCGCCTTATTTTGGGTCAAAGAACATCCCCTTGATCTACAGGTTTATATTTTTACAGCATCTCATCATGTGTGGCCATTTTTCTTTTGACCAATGCCTCAATGAGGCTGGAGACACACTGTGTGACCAGGTGAACTAGGAGGGTAGGAGTAGACAAGCTCTTACTAGGTGCATGACACCTATGAACCAGGCTTTTGAATCTCCTGAAGACTGGAACCCATCTTTTAAACAATGGTCCCGGGTTCCAGGCTTTCTAGGTCAGCATAAGAGCAATTTTTTATTTTGTATCTGATCTGTGATCTCTTCCATAACGTGTTTCTCACCGTGTATCTGTAGGCAGCAGCTGCTCTAAACTTTTCACTAACTCCTCCCTCTGAGGCAAGTGAAATGGTTTTGATAGCATCGCACAGTTTGGTGAGCTGTTTTATTAACAAGTTGAAGGCTTGTTACAATTTCTACAACTGGAGGTAGTCTGATATGCGGTTCGGTGTGTAAGTGGGGGTGTGTGAGCCCCAAGACCCAGCTTCTACCCATGGCAGGGCTGTAATCATGTGCTCCGGGGGCCAGTTAGTCCTTTTAGTTACCAATCTGTAGGACCCGCAGTTTTCCTAGTTTCTCTGTCCCCATGTACCTGGACTCCCGGGCGGCGGAGCAGGGAGAAGGTGGACCGCTCCTGACCAGCTGGGGGCGCAGCGCGGGCCGTCCTTCCGCACTCCGGGCGGCTGCGCCGACGCTGTTCCAAGCCTCTCAGCCACGCGAGAGGTGAGACAAGCAGTGGGCGCCTGGCTCAGGACATCCGGGGACCCCGCCCCTGGGTTTTCCGGGTGGTTAAATTATCAAATCTTTGACTTATGCATGGTAGGCTTGTCAGGGACAGTGAGCCATGTTTTCCATCAGGCTCGGCAACTCTTAAGGACTGTGGCATTGAGAAGCCAAATCCCCGGGATTAAAGGGGGCTGCTCGGCCACCTTTACTATGATAGGGCGATAGAGAATGGGCTGCTCCAAAGGGCTTTCAGGGATTGGGCTTTTTTTTTTTTTTAAATCTACACATCTCCTATTTATTTATTATTATTTTTTGTCTTTTTGAGGCAGGGTCTCACTATGGGGTTCAGGCTGGCCTTGGGCTCACTTTGTAGCCCAGGCTGGTCTCGAACTTGCAGTGAAACACCTGCCTCAGCCTCTCTAGTGCTAGAATTACAGGACTGCGCCATCATGCCTGGTGCACCTCCTCTTTTTAAAAAGTGAGCATCTGTGGTCAAACTCAAGGGCCATTGTTCTTCAACCCGCTGGTACAGAGTAGCCAAGGTTGAGCTTACACCAGACTCTGTTACCTTGGGGTGAGGTATTTAGTCCCCCTTTATTCCCTCAGTAAGAGCAGCGCACCTCTCCTAGAGAATTCCACAGGGGGACAGCCCAGTTCGTCTGGTGGCGAGACCAGACCCAGTCCTCAGCAGGGCTGCAGCCAGTCCCGTGCAGGGTTTCTCCACAGCCCACTGGGCTGCGGCTTTAGTCGGGTTTTACTTGTGCTATTTTCCTTGCACTCTGGGGACAGTATGCTGCACACAGTCTCTAAGTAATTTTTAGTCCTGCAGTCACCAGCTGCACCACCTCCGAGAGGAACGCTGGCCTGTTGGCTGTCTGCTCCTGTGGCTTTCCCAACGGGAAATGACCCCTCTCTAATGGAACCGGCCACCTTGGAGCCCTTCTCAGTGCTGTGGGGAAGGCCCCTGCCATGCTGAGGGTGCACACAAAGACTAACGAGCACCCACAGCCACGGCCTGGGGGAAGTTCAGCGGAGTCCATACCTGCATCTTCACATGGGGCTCCCTGACACTGTGCACACCAGGGTGGCCTGGGGCCCTTGCCATGGGGTACTGCACACTGCCCAGGCCACACTGGTGAGTCGCCCGGCCTGTGGGGGTGTCCTGAGGCAATTTTCTGACCAAAGTTAGAGCTAGTGCCCTGGGGACTGCAACCCTGTCGCCTTCAAATTTTCACCAGCCACGTGGGAGCTAGCTTTTATTTTCAGTCTGAAGCCAAGTACTGTGCTGTCATTAGGATGCCATTCTGCCAGGGGACGAGGAAGTGTGGCAACTGCAGCTGTGGCTTCTGTCTTTCCCCTGGAGACTGTCCCTTGGCTGGCTTTCTGGTTTCCCGGAGTGGCCACAGTGTCTCCCTACTGGTATCTTCGACTGCCACTCTTGTAAGGGGCCATACAACATCTAGCATTTCAAGGATTTCTCTGCTATGTTTCATGTTTTCCCTTGGAGTTTATTAGACCCTTTTCTTTATGTGGAGGTTCCACATAACATGGAGGGTGGCAAAGGTATACTTGGAGTCTCTTTTTTGGGGGAAGGAGTTGGTTTTTTCAAACAGGGTCTCGCTTTGTAGCTCAGGTTGGCCCTGAACTCTTATGTATCCCAGGCTGGCCTTGAACTCCTGCCTCAGCCGCCAGAGTACTGAGATTACAGGCGTGCACTACCATGCCCGGCTTCTGTGTATGCATTTACACCAGTTTGAGGCTCTGTGTTGGTGTGGTAAGCTCTGCCTTTTGTGCCAAGGTCCCTCTTGGCAGAGACTTGGCCTCAATGACCAAGCTTGGGGTTACTGCGAACACCTTGCAAGGTATTCTCCCTCTGTCACCACACTGCCACTGCCAGTGAAATGCGCTGTTGGGGGCCTTGTGGGGCGGGGCCCTCCAGTCTGGTCAGCTACAGTCACACTCTGACTGGCCCAACCTGACAGGCAGCAGAGGTGCCAGGTGTAGGACGCACATCACTCCCAGGTGTCTGTGCAGATTTCCACATAGCATCCTCTGGTACTGTACCTAACCACCCAGGCCTTAGCTGTGATTGTCCCTTATACTCCCTTAATGTCAATACTGAATGTGGTCCTTGGACCATCAGGTCTTGTCCCAATTTGTCAGCCTCTGCCACCCAAAGGGCCATAGTGGCTAGCACTCATAGGCAGGGTGGTGGCCAGCCCTGAGTGACAGAGTCCAGCTGTTTGTAGAGGTATACCGCTGGCAGATGCTATGACCCTCACATCCGGGTTAAAACACTCACTGCCCTGCCGATATGCTTGTTGATGTGCAAGAAGGACTTAGCCATGTCTGGAAGTCCCAGGCCTCTGTGATCTCTTTGAGCGCTGTTTGCTGTACTTGTTCCCACAATAGAGGTTCTTGTTCTCCCCACTGGGTGACTTTATATGCGGGTTTTGCCAAGACTACAGTTAGGTACCCAAACTCTACAAAAAACTGTGGATGCAAGGAACTCCTGGACCTGGGGGTGGGTTGTCGGTACTGGGATTGAGGAAACTACCTGCTTTCTCTGACCCAAATCAACGCCGTCCCTGCAACCAATGGAAAATGAGGTAATGGACTTTCTCCTGGCAAATCTGGGCCCTGTTTCCGGCCTCCCACAGGAGAGTGAGGAGCTGTTAAGCTCCTCTCACGTCATCCTCCTGAGACCTTCCAGCCAGCAGCAAGTCACTACATCCGGGAACAGGACACAGCTGTGCTGATCTGTGGGCAATGCTCTCAGATCAGTGGCCAGCACCACACCAAAAATGGTCAGGGAAGTTTTGAACTCCTAGGGAAGCCTGGTTCGAGTCAGCTGGCCTCGGCCATCATTTTCTGGACTTTTCCACTGGAAGGCGAGGATTGGCTGGCTTTGTGGGGCAGGCAGATGTAGAAAAAGGCACCTCTGAGGTCCAGACATGTAAAGAAGGCAGCTTCAGCAGGGGTGAGGCCCAGGAGAGTGTAGGGATTTGAGACGACTGGGTGTAGGTGATGGAGGCTCGGGGATCCTGAACCGGCCAAGAGCTGTCTGTGCCCAGCCTCTGGACTGGCAGGAGGGGGATATTCCAAGGTGACTGGCAAGGCCAGGGGATCCCACAGTGCAGGAGCCCCTCCAGGTGTTTCTGGACCCCAATCTGTGCCTTGCGAGGGATACAATATTGCCTTGGGCAAATGGAATCTGTCTGGGATGCTCTGGGCCGATCTGGGTCTGGGTGGATCACCTTTAGCACACCAGGGGAGGTGCAGGGATTTGGGCCTGTAGCTCCTCTATCAGATCTCAGCCCGTGAATGCCACGGGAGAGCTGTGAATGCACAGCGACTACTAGATGACTTTATGGCTGTCTACAATGCACCTTCAGGACAGCAGGCAAGGACAGCATGTTGCCCTTGGTCCCCGTGACAGTGGCTGGTCTCTGTGAGAGGGGGTGCAAGGGTTGGGTCACTACAGAATGCCCCCCCCCCACATTTATTCGGACCACAGGCTCTTGGGGCCCCAACAAAATAGAACCTGGTCTGTCCGAGTCTTCCTCACATCTTTTATGGCTGCATATGAAATCATCTTTGGGGGCCCTGCGTGGCTGTGATGCTGGCTGGTGTAGCCCCGGGATCACATGGCCTCTTCCTTCTTGTTGAGGCCTCCTGGGAATTACTGTGCCAGAGAAGGTACCTGCCCTTCCAGTGGCCCATCTGACCACAGTAAGCACACTGTCTGTCCTAACTTGGGTCCTGGATGAGACGATCCTCCCTGCTGCACCCCATTTTGGCCCTGTCCCTGTCCTTGCGGGACACTTTTCTTAGAGTGTCTGACCGCTCCACCACAGAGGCTGTCAACAAGCCTGCCCTGTGCTGCACCTTCTGGCATTCTCCCCTCTGTGACACTTGGTCACGGGTGACAAACACCTTGGTTGCTACCAGAAACAGTTACAATACCTGCAAGGAAATGCCTTTGGGGTGGCGTAACTGAGAATCACAGCATTTTTTAGCTCACCTAAAGGTTTTCAGCTTGAATTAATGTTAGATCCAGGGGCGTGTAGCATTTTGATGAATGTAGGTAATTCACACTCATTGTGAAAAAAGTCAAAAAGTCAAACCAGGCATAACATTATGAATAAAAACTCACCAGAAGGCTATCCGCCAGTAGTGGCCACTGTGCCATTTTTTTTTTTTTTTTTTGGATACCAGAGATCAAACTCATGACCTCATGCTTGCCAGGCAGGCATTTAAGCCACTGAGCTAAATCCCCGGCCCCACCGTACCATTTTCACTGTCTATCCAGGTATGGCAGCAGCACTCCGAAGGTAAGGATTAGAAACGTAGTTTTGGGTGTCACTTCCACTCTGTGACAGGCACGAGACTTGGCTTGCTCAGTTCAGTCCCCTGCATACAGAGACGAGGATGCCATCTATCTTGTAGGCTGGGGACTGCGAGAGAGTGCGCTGATAAAAGTACTCGGCCCCTACGTGTGTTCCTACTCAGTAAATGCCAACATGTACTTTCCTGTATTTAAAAATAAAGATCAGATGTGCTGTTTGGTTAAAGCCCCCAGGCGAGTTTTGCACAACTAGCGCGCAATGAAAACAATCAGACTACTTGTCTCTAGCCTGATGCTAACTACAGAGTAGAGACTTTTATGAGCGAATATAATTTGGAAGAACACAGCCAGTGTTTTCAAGTGAAAAATGATCAATATGCTAGATAGAGCTGGAATCAATAGACCATGAAGTTATGGGGCAATGTGTCACTTTCCTCCCGAGAACCAATCTCCAGCCTTCCTCAGTGCAAGTTGACTTTGGCACGGTCTGCCTCCTCGGAAGTAATAGCTCCAATCAATTATCCATGGATTTTAGATGAACTGTTCTTAGTATGCTAACGCTGCAGATGTCCATAAAACAGTGAAAAATACCTATATCCTACGGAAGTTTTCCGCACACTTACACATTTTTCATACATTTCAGAATTAATGCACTGAAAATCTTCTGGCTGGTTATTGTTTCACAATTATCTCAGAACGACAGCCTTACATAACCTTTTTAAAGCTTTTTTTTTTCTAGAAATCTGAGTTTGTGATCAAGAAATCCTACTTTTAGCTACATGTAGTAGCACATCCCTATAATCCCAGTTACTTGGGAGGCTGAAGCAAGATGATGGCAAATTTGAGGCCAGCCTGGACAACTTAGTGAAACGGTCTCAAAATAGAATTTAAAAAAAAGGCTGGAGATGTAGCTTAGCAGTAGGGTCCTTGCCTAGCAGGCATAAGGTCCTGGGTTCTAGTCACAGTTGGGAAACAAACTTTCTGCCACATCATTGTTAGTTTTTAAAGTAGGAAGAAAATATCATTTCTATTTAGATTGTCTGAAAAGTAGAAAAATTAGAATTTAAGCTGAATACATGGGTGATAAAAATACTGTCACTGATTGTCAGACTGTTACTTGTCAATGGTATGCTGTTTCTGGGGGAACAGTATCAGCCCCCCAAATCAGACAAGGTACGGTAAGCCCTCTCTATTTCTTATTTTTGTGGTACTGAGGATTGAAACCAGGGTGCTGTACTGCTGAGTTACATCCCTAGTCATTTTATTTTTTATTCTGAGGCAAGGTCTCACTTAGCTGCCCAGGCTGGCCTTGAACTTGCCGGCTCTCCTCCTCAGCCTTCAGAGGAGCTGGGATATAGGTGTGTGCCACCATGCCTGGCTAGGTTATTAAATTTGTGTGTGTGTGTGTGTGTGTGTGTGTGTGTGTGTGTGTGTGTTCTGAGACAGGGTTTTGCTATGCAGTTCAGGCGGCCTTGAATTCACTATGTAACCCCAATTGGCCTCTAACTTGTGACAATCCTCCTGCCTCTGTCTCCCATAACTATGCTATTTTAGTAAGAGGACCTCTTTAATAAACTGCAATGAGACATAAGCATGGAAATTTTATTACATGAGGCCTGCTAGTTATCCCAAAGGACTTAAGCAAGTTGTTGAACTTTTAAGAGTTAAGCATGTTTCTTTCACAAAATGACAAGTGTTCCAAAAGTAATGACGTTCACTGAGCTAAGAAGTGGCTCTCAGAGGCTGCGGAGCTAAAGGTCCAGGCTGGCCTGGGTCTCGCAGTGATGCTGAGCAAATATATTCTTAAAAACCACAGGCATTTAATTGGTCATATTGTGGTGTAGGTTACTTCTCTGCACTTAAAACAGAAAGGATTTTCTAATTTCTTTCACGAGCTTCATTAAACTAAGATTCTTAGAACATAAAAATTCAATCACTGCTTTCAACAGAAACAACATCATTAAGTTTTAGTGAGAGCAAAACTGTCTTTATCGTTATAAAGACCAAAGGGTTTTTACAAAAGGTCCTTTGGTGTCTTGCCTACACATGTGAAATGTGAATGTAAAAGCTGTGCATGGCTCTGAATCGGAATGACTCATTCCAAATAGCCTATTACTAATTCCTGCAGCTTTATTTGTTTGTTTATTTGTCTTTTTCTGCAGTGCTGGAGACTGACCCTGGGCTCTTGTTCGTGTTAGGAAAGTACTCTTACCACTGAGCTGCGTATACTTCTAGCCCTTCGGTTTTCATTGTTTTGAGACACTGTCTTGTTAAATTTCCCAGACTAGTCTTGAACAGTGCAATCCTCCTGTCGCAGCCTCCTAAGTAAATGGGATTACAAGTGAGCACCAAGTTGAAAATCTCTGACAGTAGCTGCAAAGAAGCTTTCCACCCTCTTTTTATTTATGTATTTTTTTAAAAAGTTTTTTTTGGTGTCAGGGATCAAGTCACTTTTTTTTTCTTTTTAAAGTGATTGAAAGAATCACTGCTTTGGTTCCCGATTCAATTTAATTTTTCATGAAGGGAGCTAAGTTACAACGCTCTGGGGAATAAACAGTGACATTTAAAAAAAAAATCACTTTTTAATGAGTGAGATACAAATGTCTGAAACACTGTTTATATAAAAGCTGTTTCAAGCCAGGCGTGGTGGCACACTCCTGTAATCCCAGGACTCTGGAGGCTGAGGCAGGATTGTTGCAAGTTTAAGACCAGTCTGGGCTACAAAGTGAGCTCAAGGCCAGCCTGAACTGCACAGTGAGACCCTGTCTCAAAAAGAAAGCAAATTTCCAAATTCAGAAGCTATTTCTCCCTGGTTTTACTGCCAATTACAATGACTAGAATAACAAAATCACTGTCTTATGTGACACTGTCACAGGCGAAAGATTTAAATGATATTTAGTTCTGTTGAATAAGTCTGGGAAAATAACTATTGAATAAGTCTGGGAAAATAAAACTTAATGAAAGGTTAAACTTTACCTGAAAAAGTAATTTGTATTCTCTAAGATGTCAGATAACACAGTATTATATATTTTTACTTATTTATTGAATTTATGTCTATAAACGTGGATGCATATTTAAGACCAGAATTCACATAAATACTAACTTGAAATAAATTTAGTCTATAAGAATTTAGTATACTACATAAAAAAATTCATAAATGAACTATTACTCTGGTAGTAATTCAGCCCTACCAAATCCATAATTCCAGGTTTACCTGCTATTGTATGCCCCCAAACTCCCTGAAAGCATTCTGATCACATTCTATGATACTGGATTTAGTCTACAGAAACATTGAGGTTCTACATAAGGAATTTATTTGGTAGCAAACAACAGATGAATTCCTTGGAGTATGGCAGAAGAAAAAAAAGTAAAAGAAAGAAAATGGATTTGGGCTGGGTATTTAGCTCAGTGGCTTAAGTGCCTGCTTTGCAAGTTCGAGGTCGTGAGTTCGATCCCTGGTACCAAAAAAAAAAAAAAAAAAAAAAAAAAAAAAAAAAAAAAAAAAAAAAAAAAAAAAAAAAAGAAAATGGATTTGTTCATATCCATATCCAGAAAAATGCTTAAAATTAAAATACATATATTTCTCATAAAAACAATACAGATTAAGTTCAATAAATGTTTTAAGTATCTCCTTTAAAGAAACAGCTAAATCTTATGAGACTTAACTACGGTAATTGTAATTAAAAATAAAGAAAAAAAAATCCCCGTCTTGTGGGATTTTTCCCTCCCCTTTTCCTCTTTCCCCACTTTCTCTACTTTTTTGCCCAACTAGCTTGATTATCCAGTGTTTCCCAATGTGTATTCTAGTGGACACTACTGAAATGTTTCATACATACTCTGTGGAGGAGTAAGTTTTACTGCATTATCAAATTTCATGTGACCACTGCTAAAAATGATGTACATTCTAAAATTGCTAAAATACATTTTTAATGTTCTTACCACAAAAAGTTATGCAATGGGTATGTTAATTAGCATTACTAAATCGCTCTGTTTGCCTCCATCAAAAAAGAGTAAACAATTTTAACAGAATCTTAGGAATCAGAGTATTTAAGATATATTATTAAAACATTTTAAGGAATAAACTGAGTAGATGTATTTTCCCATCCAATTTGTAATTTCTAATTATTAAAACAGTATGTGCCAGGCATGGTGGCGCACACTTGTAACCCTAGCACTTGGAGGCTGAGGCATGAGTGCTGTGCGTTCAAAGCATGCCTGGATTACACAGTGAGTTCAAGACCCGCCTGGACTACGTAGTGAGGCCCTGTCTCAAAACCAACAACAACACCCCTCAATATCTGCTTATTAAATTATACATGAGATGTTCAGAAAAATTTAAGGAGGAGGGGGAAAAAAGATATACTTCCATTACCTAGAGGCAAGTGATTGTTCACATTTTTGCCATTTCGTTTGTCCTTTGAGACCAATTCAATCTAAAGAGAAAGTATTTAAAACTTAAAAACCAACACTTCTTCACTATCCCATATTTAAAGATAAGAATTGTAAAAAATTATTTACACTGGGAGCTAAGGTTCTGGTCCTGCCACTTCCAGGTACACATTGTTTTGAAATCTCCTTTAGAAGGTGTGGGGGGTGGGACTGGGGAGTCTTGCTTAGCATGCTCCAAGCCCTGGGTTTACCTTGAGCGCTGCAAAACAGCCTAACTCATTTAGCTTCTGTTTTCTCGGTAAAAATTGGACACGTTTTTACTATTGGGATTAAAATGTATGAAAACAACATACCTGGAGATTAATGAAAATGAGTACAGTATTACTTAAAAGCAAAACACTTTCTTGGATATTAGAAGCAGGGAAGCAGCAAAATTAAGGAAAAGGAGAGGGCCAAAAAGGGCCACAAAAAAATGCTAGACAGTCTGCATAGACACGGATCTTGGAAACCTGAAGATGAAAGGCTGTAACCCAGGGCAAAAGCCCTGGGTTCAATCTCCAGTGCCACAAAACAAGGACAAAACTTTCCTACGGCAATACCGACACAGTCTCTTGGATAAACTCTGTAGGATTGTGGCACAGTATTTATTTGTATAGACCACATCACTGCTGGTAAAATGATAATGTACGCGGGTTTTCTCACCTACTGCCCTTGAGACCAACAATATGTGTAAGCCGGAGTGTGAAAGTGATTACAACAGAGCTAACCTAACCTCCACTGCATTCAGTCTTCCCTCGACCTTGGCATCATTCTCAGTCTGCTCAGCTACCCACTCCAGTGAGACATGTGCTGTTAATGACGGCTACGTTCATTTGGAAAACTCTGACACCCATCAGTGGCACTGATTTCATTTCAAAAAGCTAACCTGTCTTACTGGACAATTTTTTGTATGTACGATCTGAACATCTCTTTTAATAGGACCAGGGACTCACAGAAGGCATTAAAATTTGTGGGCATGTGACTGAAACAAACGGAACTGTGAAACATAATACATTAGCAAAAGCAAAGATACATCTTTTAATATTTGACAAATTTTACTGGATAATGATTTAAATCTCACCTAAGAACCTGCCCAAAGTATTCCATTAGTAACATAAGACATGAACAACACTTAGTTTTATACATCCATAACTATCTCCTAGGACTCAACAATTTGGTAAGAGCTCCCACTCAAGAGATGAGGGCTCTGACAGTTAGGAAAGTAAAGTATATTCAAGGTCACACAGTGTATCAGAGTTAAAATTAAAGCCCAGAATTATTCAATCCTATGGCCTAGGCTAATTCATATATGTGAAATCTGCAAAGGAAGTTTTCCTTTAACCTGGGAATCAAATAGTTTGATTGCTAAGTCAGAAAGGGCAGGTGAGTGAACATCACTCATAGTTTTAAAGTCACCTGGTATTACGGATGCATCTAAAGTATTTTATAGCTGTAACTCTTTCAACTTGCAGATATTTCTTATGCTGAGTGCTGAGTAGTAGTATTCTTAAAATCTCATCATGGTTTATTTGAAATAGAGACGAAAATTATCAGAGCTCATTAAGCGATATTAAGTTACTCAGATAAAAAAATTAAAACCAGTCTACCTCAAAAAGAATGAGCTCTAAATAAAATTAAGTTACTCAGACAGCATCATCTCAAATC
Organism: Dolichotis patagonum; assembly: GCA_004027295.1. NCBI lineage: Eukaryota > Metazoa > Chordata > Mammalia > Rodentia > Caviidae > Dolichotis > Dolichotis patagonum. The sequence goes on from PVJX010017502.1 coordinate 36,095, forward strand.
CTCTTCCTCTTGCTGGAAATGAGCAGCACATTCTTCTCTCACAATCCCAAATTTCTTTTTAAGACAATCACCCTTCCTTTTTATTCATGCACTAACGTCAGTTTCAAGCAAGCCTATATGGAGTCCTAATACTAAAAGCAACGCCTCAAACAGTGCCACCGTCTAACTGTGCTTGCAACTTTTCACAATGGACCTAGACTGAAAGGAAAATTTACAACGGAAAAACGTCTCTTAGAGCATAAACGAAGTCTTTATTGACTTCATTTGAAACTGAAAGGTGGACACTACAAAAATCTAGTAAATTTCTCAAAGATACATACTCATGAAAGAGTATCATTATTCTCACAATGAGAGACCTGGCTATCAACACGGAGAATGTCAAGACACAAGCACAAACTTGAAGCCCAAGACCTTAGCAAGACCAAGGATCAAATGAAGCACTGAGCATACAGTTTAGTTCTGGTTCTTCTTTTAGATCTAAAGATCGACTTCGGTGCACTTTAGGTGAGAAATGAATTGGGAAAACACAAGTTACTTCTTTAAAGAACTGTGTGGACAAAATCGTAAGATGTAAGCATTAATTAATTCTTTATCTCTACAGAGATGACAGGGTGAGGGCATCAGGGAGGCCAAGATGAAAGCTTCAACTAGGACTTCCTTTCTTTTTCTCTACTGACCAAAGATCTAACTGCTCCAAGAAGGGGCTAGACCCGTTCAAGGCCTCGGATAGGGTCGCCCGGGAGGGAAACCTGGAGGGTAAGGGCAAGACCCCGGCCTCCAAGGCCAGGCAGCGGCCACCCTTCCCCCACTCACCTCCCGGAGCTCAGCTTCACCCAGACTGTCGGAGAAACTGCCGCCATCACAGTCGCCATCACCCGGGGCGCTAGTGGAAGCGGAGACAAGGAGGCCCGGCCGCTCCCGCACCGCGTGTCGGTCCTAGAAGGAGATGCCCTTCTGCCAACCCCCGCCTTCCCCTCCCCTCGACGCAAGGTTCCCGTCTCAGACTTGGCAGTCACCGCCTCCGCCTGCTCCCTAGGCGCCGCCACCACTTCCGCGTTCGGCTCCTTCCTGTCCTCCCTCATCACCCCAGCAACCAGCTCTTCCCCTCCCGCCCGTCGACCCCCCCACCGCTGCCTGCGCGATGTGACGTCACCATCCCGCGACCCGTGTCGGCACCTGGGCGGGGCGAGGCGGGGCTGGGGGCGGGGAGTAGGCGGCCTGCGCAGGCGCAGCGTGAGGTGCGCGCCAGAGCGCGGGAAGCGCTGTGCTGGTGTCCTTTCCTGTGAGGCTGCTCCTTGTACCCCCAGGTGAGTCCCCTCTCCCGCTTCCCCCGCCCGCCGAGGAGAAGTATGGCTCCATTTTGCCTTTTTGCGAGGCAGGCCGTCCGCCGTGTCCTTCTGATGCCACTCGGGTTGGGGGGAGCGGAACTGGGGAGATGGAGTCCGGGGGAACGCTTACCTCTCCTCTTCCCCTCTCTACGTCGCCTTTAAAATAATGACCCTGGCTTTCAGGTAAGGGAGGGAAGATGCCGGCCACCCAAAAGCCCATGAGGTACGGACACACAGAAGGACACACGGACGTCTGTTTTGATGACTCTGGGAGGTGAGGTGCTTTGTTTCTGTTCCAGGTGTGAGTGCTGGAAGGCTTCTTACACAGCAAATATGCAGGCCGCTGAGAACGACTTGCACAGACAGGAACAATGTCGAAATCTAAAGGAACACCTGGCGATTTCCTTCGGTTTGTTTGTTTCAGACTGTCATGGTAGTTTCATAGCATACCAGAAAAGTTAAAAGATCTTATGTCTAGAGGGGCTGGGAAGATGCAAGTTACCACCATTCATAATAGCTAATCTTGGAAGCAGTCTGTATGTCCATCAACAGATGAATGGGTGAATAAATGTAGGATTTATACACCATGGAGTGTTACTCTGCCCACCATTATTTATGTTGAGTTATTTGCAGGAAAGTGGAGCACCTTGAGATGAGAGTGCTAAGTGAAATAAATCAGACACACAAACTTAAATACCACGTGTTTTATGTGAGAAACCAAAAACATAAAGAGCAAGCTGGGCATGATGGTGCATGCCTGTAATTCCAGCACTTGGGAGGCTGAAGCAGGGTGATTACCACAGATTTGTGGCCAG
>PVJX010017503.1:0-17101 GCA_004027295.1 Dolichotis patagonum
ATGCAGGATGATAATCAAAACCCCAGCCAGGTGTAACAGTGTACACTTGTGGTCCCAGTATTCTGAGAAGCTGAGGCAGGAGAATCGTAAATTCAAGTCCAGCCTGGACAATTTAGGAAGGTCTTGCCTCAAAATGAAGCATTTAAAAAAGTGCTTGGGGTATAGCTTAGTGTGAAGACCGTCGGTTCAACACAGTACTAAAAACAAAACAAAAAAACTCTCAACAAGGATCCTTACTGCAGTTTATTTAGTGCCACAAATTTTGATTTTCCTGCTTTTTCATTGGCAATTTCACTATTTAGAACACACACCAAATTTCGTGCTTAAATCCTGATAGGTCTTTATTAAGCAGCACTCTCTGCTTGGCCACAACTGTGCAAAAAGACACTTTGCTGTCTTTGCTGAGTCCCCAGAGGCCATGAGCAGACCAAGCCTGCAGAGCAGCATGTAGAGGAAGTGCCAGAGGAAATGCCTGACCAGTGTGTGATAGCAGAGTGCTTGTTCAGGATCATCCTCAGACTTGTATTCTTAACAACCTGGAATGGGACCCCCAGACAGACACTGTGTTAGATAGCACTGATTTGCACATGAGAAAGTTGCTCCTTTTCAGTTTGCTTTCATGCCTTCTGACTATGAACAGGAGAGAAAAAAATCTAGTTGTAGTAATAATGTCTTTAACACCTGTCTAGTGCTGCCAGTCTCCTTTGTAAACAAAGGGAGAAGGCGTCAGACACAGAGCCTGTGGACATACACCAGCATCTAGCTAGAGCTTGGTAATCTTGCTTTGTTTATATGTCTGTGTGTCTACTATTTTGTAAAACATTTTATCCTTTAGAGTAGCTTGTGATCACAGTAAAATTTAGCAGAAAGTACGAGTTCCTATGCACTCCTGCCTTTCCACCACCGACATCTCCCACCAAAGTTGTATGCTTATTACAGCTGATTGACCAGTGCTGCCACATCACTTTCACCCGGAATTCATAGTTTACACTGGGGTTTACTCTTGGCTTTCTACCCTTCAAAGGTTTTGACAAATGTAAAATGACTTGTACCCGCCATTATAGTGTCATATTCTGTATGGTTTCACTACCCTAGAAATCCTCTGTGCTCCAACTTTTATTCGCCTCACTGCTTCTCCCTGAACTCCAGGCCACAGAGTTGGCCTTTTCCAGAATGTCATTTAATGTCATATTCTTGGAGTCATACAGTGAGCATCCTTTTCACATTGGCTTTCCCACCAAGTAATATGTGCTCAGGTTTCCTCTGTGTCATTGTGGGCTTTTGTTTTATTTTATGGTGCCTTGATAGAACATTTCTTTTTAGCCTTGAGTAATATTCTATGGATGGGAGTCCCATAGTTTGACTATTCTTTTTTATGGCAAGTGGTGCCAGTTTTTTCATTTATGGCAGTGACAGAAATCTGTTTGAGAATAAATTTATTGAAGTAAAACTGCGAGATATTTAGAGGCAAATGTTAAGTTTGAAGAAAACAATAGTATGGGTGGAATATGTCAAAAAATATAAATGACTGAAGTGTAAGTAATGTTGACCTGAACAGCACATCTTAAAATAGTTCTGAAACATTTGTGGACACCAAAAAGTATATTAGGAAGGGGATAAAATGCAGAGTTCCAGGCCATGGCTCCAGGGTTGTGTCTTGGAATCTACATTTGAAACCACTGGTTTTGACTATCACAAGGTAGAGGATTACTCCAGGAATATTGTCTATGAGGAGGCAGTCAAATGTGGAGAAGAAAATGTATCTACCAGAGCTTAGGTTTTCAGACAGACAAGGAACAGAGGCAGGAAAAGACTTTTTTTTTTACTTGGTACCGGGGATCGGACTCATGACCACACACTTGCAAGGCAGGCGCTTATGCCACTGAGTTAAATCCCCAGCCCCAAAGATGTTTCTTGTGTCTTTCTCTTTCCCTGTCTCAGTGATCTGAGAGCAGCAAGCTGTAGACAGGATGGCTGCCAGCTGAGAGAGTCAAGACCATACGGGACTATGATGATATGAAGGAGATGCTAACTTTGATTCCGTTAAGACACTGAGGTTTGGGGGTTTCTCTGCTACCTAGAGTTAATTCTCCTAATACAACCCACATTCTCATATCTGAGTTATGTTCACAGGGTATTTGCGTAAACTCAAATCAGGGACTTCTTGGGGATGTCCAAGAGAACCAGTGCAGGGCAATGGATGGTAAAAACTCCATCCCTCACAACTCATCAAATATCAGCAATGAAGTGCTTCAGCTCAGAGTCTCGCATCTCTTGCCTAGAACTCACTGGGTTCTTGGAGGGACAGGAGTTCAGGAGTGGGTGAGTTTTAGCAGTGCCCTTCTAGGATAGTTGTGTGAGTTGAACCATCTAACACAGGGCAAGCACTGGGAACACCACTTGACCCTCAGAAAGTGCTAGGTGTTAGTAGTTCCTGTTGTTACGTGCTCCTTGTAAAAGGAGGTGCTTATGCTTGGGAATACCCAAGTCCCTTCCAACTCTGTTGCCCTTAACTGTGCTATATCTAGGGGAGCAGTACCTGGGGCTGGTGGAAATCCGACTTCTCTTTTCACTGAAAGAAGTCTCCCTAAAAAGAATGCCTTTAGAACTGAGTGCTAAAGACCAATGGAGAAAAGAGTTTGGAAAATAGAAAATGAAGACCAGTTCACATAAAGGAAGAATGGAAACAGTAAAAAATGTTTTTGGAGAAAATTAATGTGGTGGAAAAAAATGTGAGACTTTCACATTATATCTAAAGCCAAAAGTCTGAGAAGCTAAACCCTTGGACTTTCAGAACTAAGCTTTCAAATCTTAGTGTTGCCATACAGATATGTGACCTTGGATGAGTCACTTATAGACTGAGAATCTTAGTTTCTTCCACTATAGAAGAAAAATGAGAATAGTATCTTGTCCCAGAGGTCACTGTGAGGCTAGAATGACATAATGCATGCAAAATTGTTAGCACAGTGTGGAATGCAAGCATACAATAAAATCAGAATCACGTATTTTTCTTTCTTCTCTCTCTCTCTTTCTTTCTTTCTTTCTTTCTTTCTTTCTTTCTTTCTTTCTTTCTTTCTTCTTTCCTTTTTCTTTCTTTGTGTGTGTATATGTGTGTGTGGGACTGGGGCTTGAAACAAAGGACTTCGTGCTAAGCTACAGCCCTGGCTGTTTTTTAAAAAATCTTTTTTAAATTTTGAGACAAGGTTTGCTAAATTGCCTAGACTGAGCTCAAACTTGCATATCTCCTGCCTTAGCCTCCCAGAGTGCAGGGATTAGAGGCATGTGCCACCATGACCAGCCAACATCCCTTCTTGATGTTACCTGAGCTTGCCACTCTCCATGTCTTTTTCAAACATTCTTTGAGAATTTCTGCCTTCATCTGTGCATGGTTTTGGGCTACTGATCACAGGAGATATACACAAGGAGTAGGTGAAATTAAATATACCCAAGCAGTGCCTGTACACCCTAGAGGAGGAGGGAGGGCTTAGCTGGGATGGCACAAGATGATGTGACCAAGAAGGAAGTTACAGGTGTCAGACAGGGCCTTCTGCATCTCCCTGTCTCTCCACTTCAGTGATCTGAGGATGGCAAGTTCCAGATAGAAGAGTTAAACCATGAAACTGTGATGTGAAGGAGATGCTGACTTTGGTTGTGCTGATGCCCAGCTTTGAGGGTTAATGAATGTTAACCCAGTTAATGAATGTTGAAGTGCACTTTAGCTATGGAAAAATTATCTCACAGTTATGCAAACCTTTTTTCCCAAAGTACAGGAGACCCATTAGGATGGATATAATCAGGAACCTCCTCCTGATGCCTCTTGTCAATAATCATGTGCTCAATCAACAGATAATCAAAGTATAATTATGGTCATTTGAGGATTTAGGAAACTTTTTGAATATTGAGAAAATCTAAGTTGAAGGACATTCAACAAAATAACTGTCCAGGTCATGAAAGGTGGAGAACAATGGAGGAATTGCTTGAGACTTAAGGAATCTAAGGAGAACTGGCAACTAAATACAGTTGTTATCTGGATTGGATTCTGGGCCAAGTAAAGGACGTGAGAGAGACCATTTATAAAATGTGGAATAAGATTAGTTGGTAGGATAATTCAGCAGTAGGTTAGTTAATAGTGTTATATTAATGTTAAATTCCTGGTTTTGGTTACTGTTATGGTTATCAAAGATGTTAATGCTTGGGCAGTCGGGTGAAGGGTACAGGGAAATTCTGTGCTGTTTTTATGGATTTGAAAATATAAGCTTGAAATTATTTCAAGTTAAAAAGTTTAAAAATAATTTAAACAAAGGGCAGTTCCTTACACTTGGAAAAACTGGGAATTCCTGGTATAGAAAAATGGGTATGCATCTGGTGGTTAGAGAAACCTGATTAGAGTCTAGGCTTTAGCATTAACTAGCTCCGGGCTTTGGGAAAAATCAGTTAATTACTCTGAACTTCAGTGTTTTCCATCTGATTCCAATAAGGCTAATAAAAAATACTTTATAGAACTGTTTTGAGTATCCAAGTAGACAATGCCTGCCTCAATGCATGGAAAGGGCTCTAAAGAAATGCTAGTTTCTTCAAATCTTGTTACAACTTTAGCATACTACCCGTCTGACGTGAACTTGGAGGATCCTAACGTTTTTCAAGGCATATGTCACCGTGTAATAAAGGGTGGGGTATGTTAATTGCTTATTATTGGGTCGTAGGGCGGGCCGGTGCTTTTTGTGGTGTTAGGTGTCATCTGTATCCTACTGGCTGTAATTGTTGGGGCTGAAGTTCTCAGGTACCCGAGCAGGTAAGTTGTGGGTTGATGGAAAGGGCAAGCAGAGTTCTGTACGTGTGGTGGCTTGAGCTGACCTGCAAAGGCTGTTTGTTTCCTTCTTCACCTTTGTGATCTTGGGCGCTGTTCCTGGCTCTACTAGGAAATAAAATTAATATTTAAAAAAAAAAAAAGAAATGCTAGTTTCCTTCTGCTCTCTCCTGCTTTGTCCACAGCAGTCATAGACACTCCGGTGTAAGGACTGGGCACTAAGTGCTTTGTGACTGATAGAGTAACACCTGGGCAATGCAGTGTCCTGTGGACAGGAAGTGCTCCCAATGTGAGATGGTAAGCATGTAAACATTAATCATCAACATAAATAGCACTGGCCCCTGTGTGCTCTTTTTAACATGGTACCCCAAAGGAATGCTTCGGCACACAGAGTGGGTAGAGATTGTATATTTTGATTCATCCCGCGGCGGTCCCTTCAGGAGCCACTGATTTAAGCTTCCTGGAGAAATGTGCTACTTTCAGAAGGAAAAGCTTGGCAGCAGTGGGGCTATCAGTTCTCCAGTGTGTTTAGAAAACAACTGCCAAACCCAGCAGCTGCAGGTGAGTGCGAGCAGGGTGAGTGGGTGTGCAGAGGTGTGTGTGTGTGTTTGTGGAAGCACATGAGTAAGAGGTGCGAGGTGTGGGTGTGTCTGGGCATGAAATACAGCATTTAGCACAGCAGGAAGAGGTGCTGAGGGGGTGGTCCACTTGGTGCCCTTGCTTTTTCTGCATCTTTTTTCCAAAGAGAGCCCGGAGCTCTGGTCTTTGCAAAGTAGATGCTAACATTCCACATTACCATTTGCCACATTCCTGGCTCTAAAGGAGTAGATGTTATGATTTCAAAGGTTTTTCACCACCCAAATATAAACACTGACTGGAAAGTAGCCCCAGAGAGAGGTTCCTTGTGATTTAAACTGATTTTTTATCCTTCCTGTGAATGCAATTCAAGTCCAAAAGTATTTGTGTGGCATGGTACTTGGAATGTGCTTCAAAATAATCTAGTGAGAGTTGATGAAACAAGACTGATCGTATGTACAATTGCTGAAGCTGATAAGTACATGATATTTATCCTGCTAGTAGTACTCTGGCTACTTTTATTCAGGAATTCTTCATAATAAAAAAAAAATATGACCTGTGAACCCAGAAGTCTCCTTGTTCTCTAATGCATGAATGACCAGCTCATATTTCTATGGTTGGGAGGGACAGGCAGAAATGCAAACAGGTGAGGTGCCCGGCTCAAGATGGCAAACCTAGCACAAAGCTGGAGGCTCCTGCTATCTGCCTGGGAAATACCACTGACCCCATCTCCTCCTTCCAGGAGGAAGAAAATCTCCTCCTTTCCAGCCTCAGAACTATACATCCATTCACTTTCTAACAGATTAATAAATTTTTGTAAAGTGTAGAATGTTTAGAGAATGCAAGAGACCAGGGAAGATGAGGTAACAGAATGAGGGTAATTGTATGGTTAATCATAATTTCTAGTGAATTTAGGGCTAGCCCAACCACTTTTATTCTAATTTTTATTGAAAATCTTTACAAAATTTAAGTCCATTCTACAGCACACTTGGACATTGCCCAAAATTTCTTTTATGTGAAAAGTTTTTTTTCGAAGTTAGATTCTGTGGTTAGAGAACTCACAGGAAATGAAGTCCTGGCTTCACAGACTGCAGGCTATCTTGTAAAAGCTGGTGGCTGGGTTTTATTTAAAGTGTGATGTCATCTTGTTTTATCTTTCTTCCAAATGAGTCAAACTTCTAGTTCATTCATTCAGAAAATACTTGCTGAGCAACTGCTGTGTGTCAGAACCATGTGGGGGATTCTGGATGCTATGGTGAACCAGAACACGCCTCCTGTACACTTGGAGATTTATTTGCCAGTCATGTGACTGCACATAGGGCAACTAAGAGACAGCATGTCAGGACTAAGTGTAGTGCAGTGCTGACAGGGTTCAAGCTGGAGGACTGAGAAGGCTTCTCACTGCGGAGGTATATCTACAGTGGGCCTGAAGCTGGCTGAGGTAAGAGAGTGGAATGCATGTCTGGCAAGAGGAGCCCCTTCAAAACACAGAAAGGAAAGGAGAGTGTGATCCTTGGAAGAAGAGAAAGGCCCGGTGCACTTTACTGCATAAGCACTTGCTCATCTTCCTTTCTCTGCACACCCTGGCCTCTGGAGTTGCCTCTACCTTTCTGGGGCATTAGCTGTAGAAGTTGTGAGTCTCGTGCAACTTGGGGGCTTTCTCTGTGGAAGGAGTCAGAGAGGTCCCTCCACTTGGGGTAACCATTGTGTTAATGGCTACCTCATGTTGCTGGGGAGTGCAGTAAGTTGACAAAAAGGATTGTAGAAGTCCACAAACTGTAAACATAACAAGGTTCCTCCTTCCAATGATTTTTGGTTTAACAGTGTCTCATTCGAAACCCAGGCACACTTTTTCTTTCTCCCAGAACCTACAGACCATTTTCTGGACAGAGGGCAAAAAGGAAATGTCAGCCATGGGGCTTCTGCCCTGCTCTGCTTATCAAGTTTTCCCCATCTCTTTAGACTTGCTCATATCCATGGGGATCTGGCAGACACAGAACCAAAGTAGTGTGAGTTTGCTTGTTTGTTTGTTTATTTGTTTGTTTGTTTTTAACACTACCAATGCTAAAAGATGTTACCAAGTTTTGCTCCTCATAGAATAACACACTTTGAGAATAGGATCTTCCTTAATTTTTGAGATGAGAGAATCAAGGTCCAAAGAGGGTGAGTAAAGTGTGGATGTCACTATGTATGTCATAACATTACACGTGCTGGTCTAACCGAGGTAGGACATTCACGAACAAGCAGATGAGGCCTCTACTGTCATGAAGCTTTCAGTCTACAGGTGAAGCCCAGAAGGTTCATGCTTCCTCAGATCCTGATGACAGTGCAGATAGCATTGTGGTGGCCTTGGCCCCCAGCTGAACAGTGCCAACTTTCTGTGATTCCGCTGTAGCCCTTGTCATGCCTCGGCTGACTGACAGGCCCTTACCTCTCAGATAATACCCACGATTTCTTGACCAAATTTCAATTCCATTGAATTTCAACTTCAAACATTCATGGATGTCCTCTCCCTTTCACCTAATGATGCCTGGCATGCAGTGTACCCCAATGGTAATAATATCTGTTTTCTGCCTGTTGCCCCTCTACAAACTCTATGACCTCTGAGTAAGTAATTGTGGGTGACTTAAGTGTGAAAGGAAGAATACAGCCATTATACTCCAGGAATATAAGAAGGTCTCCCATGACAGTGGTATGAAGTAGAGGTTGTCATCCTTACCCCCATGTGGAAGAGAAGTCTACTCAGAAGAGCCAAGTAGCTTGTTTATTGGCTGTAGAGCTTGGGTTTGGATTCAAGGCTCCTGGCTTCAAGTCCAGTGCTCTTTCTGCTATTTAATTAAACATAACTGAATTTAGCAGCTACTTTTCAAGAACCTACATAGCATGTGTCAAGCATGGTTCTAGTGCCAGGCAAGCAAGTAAATAAATATGGTTCCTTCTCTCAGTGACCTTTTAATGGAACAAAAGAGGTGAGTATGTGAGCAATAACTGCTGTAACAAGTGTGATGGAAAGGTGTCCTCATTGCTGCATGGGCGGGAAGGAGAGGGGTTAGTTCTGCTTGAGAGTCTCAAGGACAGGTGGCTTCACAGACAGAAGAACCAGAACCTGCAGCTAGTGGTAGGAAATGGCAACAGCTCACCAGAGATGTGTGAAGGGGCCTCCGGCACTTACAAAGATGAGGTGATGTAGCACGGTGAGGTGGTGCAGGATGTCAACGAGTTGCATATGAGGAGTAGCAGGCAAGGACCAGAGGCCCCCAAGTATCTCCCGTTTTGTTGTTCCCCCCACGTTACTCCTTGCAATGAGGAGGTGGAGGAAAACATCTGGTCCACCTTCTGCCACAGTGGCCTCACATAATAAGGGGCAGTTCACTCTCTTGCTTTTCATTGTCATGGACAAAAGTTAAATGCTCTCAACACAGGGATAAGCAAGGACTGCTGGGGTTTGGACCTGATGTCTTGGTTCAGTCTCCAGCCTTGTCATCCCAATTTCCCAGAAGATATTCTGGCCAGTCCCTGTCATCTGCCGTACAGTGAACACATACCAGGGTTCCCTGCTTTTGGTTTTTTGCTTTGTGGTTTTTTGTTTGTTTGTTTGTTTGTTTTTTGTTTTTTGTTTTTTTTGGTACTGGGGATTGAACTCATGACCTCATGCTTGCCAGGGAGGCACTTATGCCACTGAGCTAAATTCCCAGCCCCGTTCTCTGCTTTTTGATTGCTATTCAGAGGCTTCCTTCCTAGGGACTCCCTTCTCCCTTCCTGTACCATCCCAAACCCCAAACTCCTCCCAGTTCTACCTCTCCATCACCTTGATGAGGCCTCTCTCCTGTACTTTAGCTCTTCTGGTTATAATACTTGCCACAGGCTGCCTACTCCATCACCCTTTGACTTTCATTTCCCTCTTTCCAATAGAGGAGGGCTCAAGGTAGCTCATCCCACATGTCCAGTTCACCTTCATATTGCTCACCATGCCTAGCAAGGGGTGGGGTTCAAAAGGTAACACAATTAGTGCAATCCAGGCCAAGTAGGTATTTGAGTACTTATAGATCCACTCAAGAAAACATATCCCACCCCCCACCAGTGTTTTCCCTGTACTGCTAACATGGGGGAGGGGAGAGCTAGGATTCATGTTTTTCACCATCTCTGTGGCTAGCACATTGCCCCTCTCATCATTTCTTCAGCACACTGAGCATCTACACTGAGATAATTACTGCTCCCTATACTGGGAATCTGTCAGAGAGGAATCATAGATGTTCCTGCCCTTGAGGAGCTTCCCTTCCTGCTGACAGGCTAGAACTGAGACACTTGACAAAACAACTAATTGTCTTACAGGATGTCATGTCCTGAAGACAGGAAATGGCTAAGGGACTGTTACAGACTATTGGAGGCCAAGGATAAATAACTATGAAATGCAGTATGGGATCCTTCAATCAAATCAGGATGTCAGTGGAAAACCAGTAGCATTTGAATGGCATCATTAGTTTGCACCATGATTTCTTGGAATAGTGCATATTATGTTAATGTATGAAGACGCTTAATGAGGGATACATGGAAACCACTATTTTTACAACTTTTCTATAAATCTAGCAACAGTGTTTTAGAAAAGAAAAGCCTCTCCATAAAGCCCTACTCTATGGAGAGGCACAGTCCTCAATCTCTCTGTTTATCTTCATGCTTTCCCATCAAGGGCATTTTTCAATCAACAAGTTTTTCTGTGGCATTTACTTCCCAGCTGTCTCTTCAACCCATCCATGTCTCTGTATCTGCCACATTTCAGTCTGAACTACCCTCAGTGCCTACCTGACTATTAAGCTTCTATTTTGATGCCGGGCTTTCCTCTCACTTATGTTTTTGCCATCTTGCTCTGTAGCATGGTTGATCATTCTTACCTTAAAATTCTTCTACGGATTCCCTTCTTAGGACTGTGCCCAACTCCCTGACTTGTTTTACAAAATGACTCATAAGCCAGCTGCTGCCTACTCCTCCAGACTCATTTATTGCCTACCTCATTTCCCATCTTTTATCGTATCCTCCCTATAGATACTGTACCACTTCTTTCAGGTTTAAAGGAGCCAATTTCTTTTGCCTCAGTCTGGGCTCTATTTCCTGTGCTTCCAAACTCTCTTCTCCTCACATGAGCCTTTTGACCCCGACCTGGTTGACTTCTCCCATCCTTCAGAAATCCCTGGCCCTGTGTATGAGTTGAGGACCCTATGAAGCTCTGCAGATGCCTGCATTCACTCAGCTGATAACAGCCCGCACCCAATGGACACCATTGCTTCTGATTCCCTTCCAGATTTTAATCCCCATGAGGGCAGAGATCCTCCACGTTGGAACTGTTGCTTCCCAGCACCTTGCATGGAGGCTGAGATGCTGAGAACAAGGAAAACCAATTCAAAACATTACATCATATAGTGATGACAACCATTTCACATGATCAGGATTAAAAAATATCCTGAGATTCAGGACTTGCAGTACTAAAACTGGGACAGTCCTGGACAAACCTGGACCACTGATCACCTTAGAAGAATGCTTCAATTAACCAAATGTGGACTGTTAAACCCTAAATCCTTTTCTCACACTCCAGGACACAGCAGCCTCTTACTTCATCTTATACAGAGCAGGCAAGAGATCTTCAGCAGTTAGATCTCCAGCAGAGCTGCTCAGACTTCAGCCTGCATAGGAATTGCTGGATCCTTGCTGACCTGCAGATTTTGAGTCTGCAGGTATTGAGTAAGGACTGAGATTCTACATCCGTGCAGGTACCCAGACCTATGTAGATACTTCTGGTTCACAGACCACACTTTGAGTAGCTAAGGGGCTAACAGTTGTCATCTTTAGATATTAGAATTAACAGGGAGGGAGGATTTCCTGATGCCAGGTATTATGAAACCAGATCAATTAAGACAATCTCTAGGTATGGGACCAGGTGTCAGCATTTTTAAACTTCCTCCATGGATTTCCAGTGTGCAGACAGAGTTGCAAACCCCAAGGAGGGGAAAGGAAGAAAAATATCACTTGATGATAAAGGCTGATTGATTTGTCCAGATGGGCTAAGCTGTGCTGTCAAGATATTTGTTGAATGTAGAATCAAAAATCAAAAAGAAGGAGCTTATTTTGGAAAGCCTAGAGGCAAGATTCTTTAAAAATAATGGCCTGTGTTCTTTGGACATTAAGCAAGTGCTTAACAATATTTCCTGAGCTCTTGGAGCATCAGAGCTCAATATGCAATCTTGGTGTGAAGAGGAGGCCCATGCTGTGACAGCACCAAGAGCTGAGAGCAGAGACTCTCTGATACTAGCAACCTGCAGGTATCACACACAGACACAGGCCTCTCTATTGACCCTCTGACTATTGATCATTTCTCTCATTTCCTTGCTTGCTCACGCTTGCTAGCAACTGTTCCAGACATTTCCCATTCACTTCAAGTTGCCAAGCAGATGACGTTGCCTCCTGCTCTCCTGAGAAAATTGGGGTTCACATTCCACCATCTACCCCTTGGCTTGTCATTACTCCCTTTTCACCTCTGCAAAGGTCTAGATTATTCCCTTCTCTATTTGAAAAGAAGCAGCATAGCGCCTCCTTCCCAAGGTAACCACACATGGGTGCTCTTGGTCCCAACTCACCATGCACCTTCCCTCTCCATGTGGCTTCATTCATTACTCCCTGAAGCTACATCTTCCTTTGTGGGCATTTTTAATCCCTTTGTCTTCTTGACTCCCTCTCTTCTACACATGGGCGTACCACAGTCTGGAACATTTCTCTCTCTTTCATTTCCTTGTGCCCACTCCTGTTGTCCAGTTTGCTTTCCACCTCCAACACTGGCTGGAATGTTCTTTGAGAGGATTCTGGTGATCTAATTATAAAAATAAGCGACCTTCTAGAAGCCCCATCCTCCTTGCTACCTCTACATACTAAGTACTTCTGATGTCTTCCTTCTTCATGATATGCTTTACACTCTTGGTTCTTTCATTCTTAATGTGCATGTGCTGTGACTTAGAGCACTGGGTGCACTACACTATCCTGCTTCTATGCAAACTTTGGGCCAGTCTCTACTTAGGATAATGAAATCAATTGCATGATTGAATTGCAACCAGAAAGTTCCTCTTCTGCCTTCCAAACTACCATGAAAGAGACTAAAACAGAATAGGATTTTTTTTAAAATCAAGGCTATACTACATATAGGAAGAGTCAGTACTGTCATATATCACATCAATGATGGCCCTCATACCATGATAGTCCCTTAAGATTGTATCAACTACTGATATGATGATAGCCATCTTAGCCTGTGTGAAAGCACACTGTGTTTGCACACTGATGACATTGTTTAATGATACATCTCTCAGGATGTATCCGTATGATTAAGTGATGCATGACTATTTTGTTAAACCTGTGCTTTAGCTATGGATTAGTTACAAAGTTGGGATAAATGTTTCTGCTATAGTTTGCCTTTCTGTACTACCAAGCTGGAAGTAGAAACAACAAAAACCCCTTAATGAATAAAGATCATCTGCTGAAAACTGAGCCTTCTCCCAGATTACTGTATCACTACTGGTTTCACCAGTGTTCCCATCATCAAATGCTCTAACTCATCCTCCAGTTCCTACTGAATCAGTCTTGAGACCCTACTCCAAGGTCTTGGCATTCCTCCAGCTCCTCCCCTGGTTGCTATTGCAGATACAGACATGACTAATCAACCCAGATAGTGCATCTAGCTGCTCTTCTGCCCACTGGCTTCTCAAAGTCCTCCAGGCCTCAGTTAGAATCTTTAACTGTCCTATCCTAGCTGCTGTACAACCTCAGAAGCATTGTGGGACATTTTTAAGCCTCAATATCCTTAGCTGCAAAGTGAAAACATTAAGCACTTTTCTCATAGGGCCATTCTCAGACTTAAGAGATATACAGAGATACAGAAAGAATTAATACGATACATAATGTAAAGCTGGATGCATTAAGTGCTGACACAGGTTAGGAGCTCAGATGTCAAATTAGGAGCTCAGATGTCAGCCTCACTTTTCATCAGTCACTGCTGCGAGCTGAATGTTTACTTCCCTGCTCCCAAATCCGTATGTGAAAATCTAACTTCCGGTGTGATGGTGCTAAGTGTGACTTGTGAGAATTAACTGGGTTTTGATGAGGTCATGAGGATGGGACCCTTATGATGAGATAGTGTAATTTATAAGAAAAGCAAGAGAATAAATCTCTTCTCTCAGGCATGTGAGGACACAGCAAGAAGGCAGCCTCCTGCCAGCAAGGCAAAGAGGCCTCACCAGAACTTGACCACATTAGTGTTCCTGTCTCAGAGTTCCCAGCCTCCAGAACTGCAAGAAATCAGTGTTTGGTGTTTAACACACCCAGCCAGGGATTTTTTTTTTTTATGGTGACCTAAACTGACTTAGGGCCTCTGTTTCCAAACCTTTGTGGCATCCTTTTTTCTACTGAATAAAATGTCTCTACTCTGACCTAGACTCTTAAGGGTCCTTTACGTTGGCTACAGTTTCCCATTTAAGTGTTCACTTTCTGCTGGTTTGGGTTATTTTGGGCAGTGGAACAACTAGTTGACCATTCTTCCAACAGACACATGTATCCCTGTCCCCATGCTTTCCCTCCAGGCGATTATTTCTGCTTGCCCAGTCCTTCCGTCACTGACAGTTGTCGATACAGTATAGCACTGGACAAGGTGATCACAAGAGTTTACCTACCAGCTGGGCTTCCATCAGGGGCCTGGGAGCAGCCTGGGGTAGAACACGGACACAGCAGGTGTCGTAGGTGGGAGGCAGATGACTGCATTTGATAGTCAGCTTCCTGGGGCCCAGGCAGAGAAGAGCACAGTGCATAGCCTTTCTGAACTCCTGGAGGAAATGGAACCCAGCCTACGCTAGCTTTCTTGGAGGGCCGGGCTGCTCCACGATGACACAAGTTCACTCATTCTCTTGACTAGAATAAACTCACAAGCTCTCTAATATGTGCCCTACTCCCACTTCTGTGTATAACCTTATACTCCCCTCCTGGCCACTCCGATATCTCTTCTGACCAATGCTGGCCACCACCAGCAACCTGGCCAGTCCCTTGGCATGTCTGCTGAGCCCCAGCCCACCCACCAGTGGGATGGGTGCCAAAGGGAGCATGGGAACAGTTTTGCACCAGAGAGGGTCCCTTCCCCTCTTTGGAAACAGAAATATTTTAGCTGGCTGCTTTCTCTCATACCAGCTGGGCATCTGTGTGGATCAGATCACTGATCGTTGCTTTTCTCTTCCTCTAAGTGGAGGGAAGAACATGAACCTGTGAGTGGTTGTGAGAATCAACTGCAATTATCACCTGGGAAGTTCAGGAGTTCTTGGTGTCCTAAGGTCAGAGGGCTCATTCTGGGGATGCTGGGCAAAGATGCATTTTTGTTTGACCTAGTCTGAGGATATAAAAGAAAAAAATTTTGTCTTTTTGAGACAGGATTTCACTATGCAGTTCAGGCTGGTCTTGAACTTACTTTGTAGCTCAGGCTGGCCTCAAACTCTCAGTGATCCTCCTGTTTCAGCCTCCCAAGTGCTGGAATTACAGGCAAGTGCCACCACGCCTGGCTAAAAAAAAATTTTTTTAATCAGTTCTTACACACACATACACACGCACGCACACACACACACATACACACACACCCTACATACTCCAGATCTGACTCATCTTGCAAATTCAGAGGACTGAGAATCAATGGGCTGCCTCTTCCTATGAGATAGTTTCACACTGCTCTGAGGGACTGACTGTCCCTCAAAATGGGTAGTTTGCCTCAGTTGTCCCCAGTCCTCTGTCTGGCTTTCTGTGTATGTGGCCAATACTTATTATTACAGGCATTGCCACTCTCTGAGCTGAGTGAACACTGTCAGGGGCTCCACCATTGCTGGCTACTGCATCACCTCCCTGGGAACCCTGCCATCTTTCCATTAACCAAAGCATTAATGCCCAGGTGGCCCTGGGTCCTTTCTCAAGGCCAGATCATTGGTCTCTATATGGCTCTAATTGATAAAAACTTTGAATAACACCCCCAAGCAGGTGTACACTGTTCATGGCTGGGGCCTCAGCATGGAGGCCAGGATATGACACAAAAGTGGGGTAACTGTTGATTGACTACTGACCCAGCCCTGCCTGTCCCCTCACAATGCCAGCTTCCTGTCCTCCGTCCTCCCTCTCCTTTGACTCTAACAGAACAGGGCCCACCCTGATCCTATCCTTCAGGCCCCCCTTGACCTAAGCCCCAGCCACACCAGCCACTGGTTAGGAAGTTGGGGAGGGGTGACCCCTCACTCAAGGCCCTCAGCAGCAAGCCACCTCTTCCCAAAGCTAGAGGAGATGGGGGGGGGGGAGACACAGATGGAGCCTTCTGCCATGTGGCAGCCAGAGCAGACCGTGGGTGTCCTCCAAACCATGCTGTTTCTCAGACAATGGAGACAAGTAGAAGAGCCAGCTCAGTCAGGAAGCAAACAGACAGGAGAAGCTGAGAAATGGTACCAACTAACATCTGTGATTCTGCCCGGCTTTTCTGCCTGCCTCCTCTCCAGGATTGCTCTGATAAGTGCCCTTTTTGCCCCACTCCTTAACCCTCAACCCCTGCACTGGGAGCCCTGGCATGCAGAAAGGACAAGCAACTGAGGATCAGAGAGGAGTAAGACTTAAAACATGGAGATGTTGAATTTGCATGGCCAGGAAACATCCACATGAATCCTATCCTGTCCCTGGTGGCTGTGTGACCTTGTGTAAGATGCTTCACCTGTCTGGGCCTCAGTTTTCATAACACTGATCAGACTGAGCTAATAGGGCATCCAAGACCCTGCCCTGCTAGTGCCTATTTTCCGGAGTTCCCATATACTTTTTTGCATGTCTCCTTCCCCAGCAGTATTTTCTCTTTTGAAATTATTTTTCTCTTTCTCATCCTCCCTCTCTGTGTCTCTAACAACCAGAAGATCCTCTTCAAGGGCAAGACTCACTTCATTTCTCTTTTAACTCCTGAAGCTGTAGAGGCAGGGAAGGTGGTCAGTCGGTCCTGGAACGCCGGACAAAGGGATGGCCAAGGGAGTGGGGGGACAAAGTGTTAGGACTGTTACAGGTAGCAGCCCTGTGGGGCTACTTACAAAGAAGGGTGGGTGGTGCGAATCAGCTGCAGTGGTGTTTCCACTAGATTTGGCGGAGGGCTTCACTGTGTTTGCACTGAGACTCAAGCCTGGAAGCCCCGCCTCTACTCCTTACTCTGCAGAGGACCCTAGGGTTATCTGCCAGACCAAGCAGTGGAGGGTTGTGGATTCTGGTTCTAACTGAACTGCCACTTTCCGAAATCACTTGGGGGTTTATATTCACTTGCCAACGGAGACTAACCACACCACCTCCAGATGGGACCGCCCCTCTCCTCCGGGAAGTGCCTCCTTTTGGCCAAGAAATCCAAGCCATTTCCAGAGCTCAAGGCGCCTCCCAAACCTGGTAGCAGCCTCCGCAGCTCCGCCCTCTCGGGTTTCTGTTTCCTTTGTTTGGGGTGGGGGGTGGGCTGGGAGAGTGGGCAAGCTTCTCCACCCTGGCCTCTCTGAGAGGAAGGGTGGGGGCGTTGGGGAGCCGCCCAGCGGGGAGTGAGCCAGCTGCTGCTTGATTTAAGGAGTTGTTTTCGAATCACCCCAGCAGGAGGCGTAGAAAGAGGAGAAAATTAAGCGCGTAACTCTCTGGAGGCTCTGCGGTACCCTATTG
>PVJX010017503.1:17201-38334 GCA_004027295.1 Dolichotis patagonum
TCCAAGAGAAGCACCTCTTGACTAAACGGCTAGGGGGGGGGGGGAGCTTGCTTTACCAGAGGAGGGGGAAAGGAGAGGAGAGCATGAATGGATTTTGTGTTTTGACATATTTACTAAGAAATGTGGAAACTGCTTAGCACCTGCTAATTTGAGTCAGAGTAACCTGAATTCCCTGCGATGTGCAAATGCCACGGGAGCCGGAGCCTGAAGGAAGGATGGTGGATTTTCCAGGGGCAATGAAGGACCTTTTCCCACGGGGAATTGAGAGGGTGGAGATGAGGACCCAAGGGCAGGGCTGAGATGAGTAAGATCATTTACTTTGTACCTTAGATTTCTCATCATCTCTCACTCTATTTGAAGTCAAGCACTCGCCAGAAGGACAGGGCCACCAGGAAGAGGGATTTGGTCTATGCTGTCAACTAGAGCTCAGGAACTCCAGTACTGAAGCCGAGGGATCCGCCCAGGGTCCTCCTTGAGTTCTTTCTCAGTGCTCTACTCAACTCTCATCTCTCTGAGACTCCTCGCCCTGTGTTCCCCCTGCCCAGCTAGAGGACAACCAAGTGAGTTAGGGCTGCAGGCCCGGCGTTTAAACTGCTGCGTCCCATCCTGTTTTTGCCACTTGCATGCTGCGTCATTCAGGACTATTTCTGAGCTTGGGAAATGAAAACAGTTTTTCTGCACTGGGAGACTGAGGCAGAGGATCATAAGTCTGAGCCCAGCCTGGGCAACCAGGCAAGACCCTGTCTCAAAAAATTGAAAAACAGCCAGGGATGTAGCTCAGTGCAAAGACCCTGGGTTCAATCCCCAGTACAGATACCACAAAAACAAAACAAAACAGTACTTCATAGGGCTATAGTGAGGATTAAATGAGATGATCCTTCTAAAGACCCTGACATTTGATAAAGGCTTAGCGAGTAGAGGCTGCCGTCTTCCAAGATTTTGGAGTCTAACAATCAGGATGCTTAGCTGCATAACTAGCTGAGTGAGGTCAGTTCAGGAGAGCACATTGTGCTAGGTAGTTCAAGATGATTTTAACAAAGGTGCCAGTGGGGCTGTACTTGTGAGCAGGAGATGCTAAGGCACAGCGGAGATGCAGGTGAGGAAAAAGTTATCATCCTTATGACAGAGAGGAGCAGTACAAAGAGCTAGGTCATTTCACACTGGGACTCCAGGCTTTCTGGTGGAGGCTGGGACCACCCAGGAGGGGGTCTTAGGGTCAAATGGTAGAAGCCAAAGAGACAGCCACCCTGGAAGCTGCTACCTGAAGTGTGGAGGAACTGCCGTGGTTACCCCTAAATTTCATCCATCCACTTGACAATGGCATTGAGGAAGTGCAGATTTCACACATCAGTGCCCTGCTACATAATGCAAAAGAGTCAAGGTAGGAGTGACTTGGGCAGATTTCCTACCTTCCTGCACTTGTGAGTACTAAATTTAAGAAAAGTAAGAAAGGACGCTGATGCTCCACATGACTGTCAGAAGGACTAGAGACAGGTGTTCAAAGTCTAGAGTATAGTGTCTCTTCCTATTTGAATCACAAGCTCATGCCATTTCTGCTCTCAATATCCAACCCCAATGTGACCTTTTCAGGAAGTCATCCCTGACATCTATGATCTTATCTCTTTGTGCATAGTTGTATTAGAGTGCTTTTGACATTGCTATGTCATTTGGGTCAGATTGACCCTTCTATTAGAGTACAGGTTCATAGGAGTATCTCCCTTCTCTTATCCCTTGCTCCTTGAAGTCCTCATCACAGAATAATTCTGGAACCAAGCCCTACATGTCAACAAACAACATATAACCATTCAAAAACAGTCTCTGAGCAATGCTGGGGTTGTGGGGTACTGCTTCCCAGAAATGAGTTGCTGTAAGGTTTTAAAGGAGGGCAGAGAAAGCACAGAAAAGACCTGAAATTCAAAGGCTGGGAAGAGGCAGAGGCGCTCAGTCAAGGTCACATTTGTGTCTGCAGGTTCTTAAGCTAGAAATTTTAGAAAATTCAGGTAAACAAAAAGAAGAATATAAAAATTATCCATCATGCCAACACCTAAAATAACAGTAAGTATTCTGGGGTTTATCCACTCAGTCATACACATATGGTGGGTTTTTTGTTTGTTTGTGTGTTTGTTTTGTTTTTTCTTACTACAGAAGTGTCAGTCTGTTTCACAGCCTTTTTTTTTTTTAACTTGACATTACTGTTTGAACAACTTCCCAAAACATTAAATGTGCTTTCGCAGAACAAATTTTAAAGTTTCATAACAACTCATTGTACACTTTCACTTGATTTATTTAACCAACCTCCTTTTGGGGAATTTTAACTTGTTTTTAAATTTTATTGTATTAGATAATTTAATTAAGAAGTCCATGTGACCTAATCTTTTTATACAGTGTCATTATTTCTTTAGAGTAATTTCCTGGCAGTGGAATCGTTGGTCAATGAATATACACATTTTTATAGCTTCTGGCAAAGATCGCCAAATTGCTTTCCAGAAAGCTTTTTTCGTTTTCTTTTTAAAATCTACTTGCGTAATACTCCACTTGTTATAGAGGAAATGGTTCAGGGTAAATTTACCAACACTGAATTGATCTAAAGTCTTTTTGCTAAAAATTGATTTATCAAATGTCTTATTCACAAAGTACTCAAGAAGATAGATGATAGATAGATAGATAGATAGATAGATGGATAGATAGATAGTGGATAAAGCAAGCCAGAGTCTGTGGCCCTGAAGCAAGGCCAGCAGATCGCTGTAGCTGCTGGTTTCAAACAGGATCCTAAAGAGAATTCTTTCTGTGGTCTGTTGGCCATTTCAGAACTTTGGAAATGGAATGGTCAATTCATCAGAAAGAAATAGCAGGTGAGTATGGTGGACTTTAGGGGGCCTGCAAGGGAGAGACCCTGGCGCATAGGGACCTGTACCATGTGGTTGACTCGGGGTGCTGGGAGAACAAGGAGCTCCACACCTCTCTGGGGCGTAGCTGAGAGTGTGGCCGACTTTCAGCAGCCCATAGGAGAGAGACCCTGGCACGTCAGGACCTGCACAGTGCGGTTGACTTGGAGTGCTGGGAGAACAAGGAACTCCCCCCCCCTCTGGGGGGCGGCTGAGAGTGTGGCTGACTTTCGGCAGCCCAAAGGAGAGAGACCCTGGCGCCTTGGAACCTGCACCGTGCAGCTGACTCGGGGTGCTGGGAGAACAAGGAACTCTTCCCGTCTCTGGGGGGCGACTGTGATCCTGCCTGCACGTGGGCTGAGAATCAGACATCTCATGTTGTCCTGTCCCCCATCCCATGTGCCCCCTCCCCCTCCCCCTGCTTAGCAAATGGGAGCCAGTGAACTACACATCTTGTGAAAAGATTGGCTATGTTATTTAGTATGAGCTCTCCATATGCAAAGATAAGGACAACCATTTGGAAGAAAACAAGAGACGATATGACAGTGAAGATCTCTGGTTGTCTAGCTTTGAAATTTATGCTTGCTTATGTCCCATTTTGTTCTGTTTTGTTGTGTTTGATTTTACTCCCTTTTAAAGTAAAATAAAAATTTTTTAAAAAGAAAAAAAAAAACAGCAAGCCAGAGTCAATTCATTAAATAACCAAGTAAGAAATATATAGTTCAATAAATGTACTGAAAAACATAAAGCTATTTCTCCCGTGGTTTTTGGAGACTGCCATGAAGTTTGAGGGGATTGGTTTTCATTTTGTCCTTGTGGCAACAGTGTAAGGATGGCTTAATTTGTTGAAATAACGAGGATTTGTGCATGAACCTCTTTGATATTCAAAAACTGCACTTGCTGTTGTTGCTTTAAATGAGAATTTTTCAATGTTAACTGATTTATTTTTAATTATTTTTATGTCATTTTCTGTTGTCCAATTTACAATTTTTATTCATCATCCGCTAATTTTGCAGTATTGCCTCAGTTTGTTTCTAGCAGTTAGTAAACAAGATTGAATATACAATATGAATGGTGCTGTTACTGCGTAGCCCACCTCTTATCTGACCAGTTGGCTAGCATTTTCAGGTTCACGACCAGTTTGCTTTTTATCTGTTTTTGGTAACTACATGTTAGTGATTGATGTCCATCATAATTGAGGCATTCTGATGGTATTCACTGTAGTGATCACTTTTGGATTCTTAGGCTCCTTTTCTGCTGCTTTGAAGTTTATTCTTTCATGTCAGTCCTTTAAATTGCTCCTGAGTCCTCACATCCAATTACTCCTTGCCAGAAACCAAAATATCAGGATTTCATGTAAGATGGAACTGTTTCCTCCAATTTCTTTAATATGGCAAAATGTCTTTTAATTTCTTCAATTATATGCATTCATAGTACTCACTTGCTAATTCCCCAAATTGCATATGAGTCTTAAGCTTTATTTCAGGATTTCTCCTGCGAAGGGTTCGTTTTGGACCTTCTTACATGCCATTTCCTATTTTCCCAATCTTCAGTCCTTTGAAGCATTCTTCCAACTTCTCAAATATCATGTCAGTTTTGAGCCAGGGATATAGCTCAGCAGCACAGCACCTGTCTGGCATGCATGAGGTCCTGTGTTCGATTCCTTTTTTTTGTTTGTTTGTTTGTTTAAGTTGCAACGATTTATTTCTTAGGGGAGCTAAAAAGTCACACACATAGGGGCAGAATTGTGGCTGGTAGGCTTTGAGAAATGCTAGCCAAAAGGTCCCAAGTTTCACTTACACAAGATAAATACATTCTAAGGAATCTAATGTATAATATGGTGACTTTAGTTAATAATAATGTAAACTGCATTTGAAATGTCCTAATATAATTGATTTTAAACCTTTTTTTAAAATTTTATTTTAAAGGGGATAAGATTAAACACAACAAAACAGAACAGAACAGGACATAAGAAAGCATACATTTCAAAGCTAGACAACCAGAGATCTTTACTATCTGTCATATTGTCTCTTGTTTTCTTCCAAATGGTTGTCCTTATCTTTGCATATGGGGAGCTCATAATAAATAACAGCCAATCTTTTCACAAGATGTGTAGTTCACTGGCTCCTACTTGCTAAGCAGGGGGGAGGAAGAGAGGGGACACGGGCCAGGCAGCCCACACTCGAGCAGGATCACAGCCGCCCCCCAGAGAGGGGATGAGTTCCTTGTTCTCCCGGCACCCCGAGTCAACCACACTGTGCAGGTCCTGACAGGCCAGGGTCTCTCTCCTTCAGGCCGCCAAAAGTCTGCCACATTCTCAGCTGTCCCCCAGAGAGGGAAGGAGCTCCTTTTTCTCCTGGCACCCCGAGTCAACTGCACCGTCCAGGTCCAGATGCATCAGGGTCTCTCTCCTTTGGGCTGCCAAACATCTGCCACACTCTCAGCTGCACCCCAGAGAGGGGAGGAGCTCCTTGTTCTCCTGGCATGATGCAGGTCCTGACGCACCAAGGTCTCTCTCCTTCAGGCCACCTAAAGTCTGCCACACATTCAGCTGCACCCCAGAGAGGGGAGGAGCTCCTTGTTCTCCCTGCACCTTGAGTCAACTGCATGGTGCAGGTCCCAATGCGCCAGGGTCTCTCTCCTTCGGGCCACCGAAAGTCGGCTACACTCACAGCCACCCCCCAGAGAGGGAAGGAGTTCCTTTTTCTCCTGGCACCCCAAGTCAACCACACAGTGCAGGTCCCGACACACCAGGGTCTCTCTCCTTTGGGCTGCTGAAAGTGGGCCACACTCATAGCCGACCCCCAGAGAGGGAAGGAGCTCCTTGTTCTCCCAGCACCCTGAATCACCGCATGGTGCAGGTCCTGAGGTGCCAGGGTCTCTTCCCTGCAGGCCCCCCGAAGTCCACCATACTCACCTGCTATCTCTTTCCGATGAATTGACCATTCCATTTCCAAAGTTCTGAAATGGCCAACAGACCACAGAAAGAATTCTCTTTAGGCTCCTGTTTGAAACCAACAGCTACAGCAATCTGCTGGCCTTGATTCAGGGCCACTCTGTGTTCGATTCCTGATACAAAAAAAAAAAAGTATATCAGTTTTAATTTTGAATTTCTGGAATTAAGTAGATGTGATTGTTTCTACCCTTTTCTTGCTTAGCCTATCTTCTGAGTTTTATAAAATTTGAAACCTATTGCCTCCTTCCCAGTTACTTTGTATTTATAGTGAATTGATATCCAGATTTGGTGATTCTGTTCCATCATAGATACCTTCTTTTTATATGTTGGTCAGTTTTATCCAGAATTGTGAACAACATAGATTTCCTACAAGTTACTACCAAATTGGTCATATTTTCTTAACAGCATAGAAATGGCCAGCACTAACCCATAGCCATGTGACTGGAGGGAGTACTTCAGAAGTTTCTACCATACCACAGTCCTCACACTACGCTAGTCATCTATAAGCTACGATCATTGTAAACCAATACATTTATCACATTTGCCAACTTCTTGAACTGGCTATTTGGTAAAAAGCAAAAGATTCATGTGATCTGAAGAGAAACCAGAGCGTCTAACTGGCTATGTGGAAAACTCATATCGTAGTGAACTGTTTTCTGATGAAGCAGCTTGCTTTCTTAGGAAAATCCCAAGCCTCCTTGCCAGCCATCATGTTCTATTGCTGCTGTACCCAAAGGCTGCAACCCAAATGGCTTTAAACAGCATGCATTTCTTCTCAGTCAGTTCTGTAGATCTGAATCCAGTGTGGGTCTTTTCTAAAGCTTGTCCTTTTATGCTGTAAATACTTACATGAACTAAGGTTCTTAGTTTTAGCAGTTTTTTTCTGTGTGTGGTAAATGCAGTATGTATGTCATGTTAAAAAAAAAAAAACTTTGCCTATCCCAAAGATTATGAAAGTGCTTTATTTTATTTTATTTTATTCTCTTCTAGATGCTTTTAAGATTTTATTTAATATTTACTCTATCTAGAATTGATTTTTGTGTATGGAGTGAAATGGATTTGATTCATTTTTTACTGTGTAAATATGTAATTGACATGGCACCACTTATAGAGAAGACAGGCTTCCTCTGCTGCCCTACAATTTCACATTTGTAATAAATCAAGCCATTGTGTGTCTATATATCTGTACCTGTGTCTAGACATAACTCTGTGTAGCAGTCTCTTTCCATTCAATATAATACCACACTGAATTAATCATTGTGACTTTATTATCTAGATTCCTGGTAGCATAAAATAGCTTTGATCTTCTTCAAGATTGTATTGGTTATTCTTGGCCCTTTGCATGTCCACATAAATTTTAGGAAAAAAATGCCAATTCCACAGGAAGTGTGGGATTTTGAATACAATTGCACTGAAATTGTAGATGCGTTTTAGGAGCTGAACCACTTCATATTTTATTAAGTTCCTCTTTTTTAAAAAAAAAAGCAAGTTCATAGTTTTCAGTATTAAGGTCTTATGAGTCTTTTATAAAATTTAAGTATTTGAAGTTGTTGATGCTATTATAAATAAAATAATTTAAATTTTTTGTTTTTATTTCCACAGATAGATGGAAGTTGATTTTTTGTTTCTTTTTTTGAGACAGGGTCTAAGTCACCAAGTTATCAAGTTGCCTAGGCTGGGCTCCAACTTGTGATTCTCTGCCACAGCCTCCTAGAATATTGAGATTACAGCTGTGCAGTACCACACATTTCCTGTTAAACTGATTTTTATATCAACTTTTATATAAAAGTTTTTGCCAAATTTACTTTTAATCATAATTTGTATATTATGTTGCTTTTCCTATATATGTATATAATACATTGACTACAAAGAATGTCAGTTTTTTTCTAATTCTTATACCAATTTATTTTCATTATTTTTATTGATGTGGCTAAGACTTCTCAGATAGTTTGACTGAAAATGGTGATTGCAGGCATGTTTGTCTCATTTGTGATTTCAGGATGAAATCATTCTCTGTTTAGAAAACATAATTTTTCCTTTAGGATTTTTGTAGATGGTCTTTAAAACCCTTAGAAACTATCTTTTAGTCCTAGTTTGCTAAGAAATTTTTATCATGAGTGTTAAATTATTAAATCTTTTTTCTTCATCTATTGAGATGGTCATGACTTTTCTCCTTTATTTAGTTTACAACAAGAACTACATTGATTGGTTTCCATTTGTTAAACAATTTTTGCATTTGTATTCAAACTCACTTGGCCCTGTTTTATGTATTATTGGGTTTAGTGAACTAAAGCCATGTTTAGAATTTTTGTGTTATAGCAGTAGAAGAGACTGGCCAGTAATTTTCCTTTCTTTTAATGTGTATGTCAGGTTTTGATATCAAGGTTATTCTAGCTTCAAAAAATAAAGTACTCATTTTTAGTTTGCATAATGTTAATATTATTTACTTATTAAATATTTGGAATAATTCCATAAAACCAGTTGAGACCTAGAATTTTCTTTATATGAGACTTTAAACTACATATTTAATATTTAGTAGATATGGAAATACTCAGGTTTTTAATTTCTTTTATGTTGGTTTTATAAGTTATGTTTCTCTAGAAATTTGTCCATTTCATCTAAATTTTATAAAATTTTTGGTATAAAAATTTATAATATTCTATAGTTTAACTTTTTATTGTCTGAAAGATTTGTGATAGACTTAATTTTTATATAGATAATATATGCTTTTCTCTTTTTAGACAGTCTTGTTAGAGATTTATCTTTTTTATTTTTATTAGTCTTCTCAAAGATCCAAGTTTTGGCTTTGTTGATTTTCTCTAATGTGCATTTGTTTTCTGTTTCATTTATTTCCAAACTTATTTTATGATTCCCTTCCCTCTACTTACTTTGAGTTTGATTTGCTATTCTTCTAAGTTGTCCAGATGACTAGATTTCAGCTTTTTTTAATCATATAAATGTATAAAGATATAAGTAAAACATAATTTTATCACAATTTTTGATATATCATATTTTTATTATCAAGAATGGAAATCCACTGGATTTCTTCTTTGACCCATGGATTATTTAGAGGCTTATGTTTGTTAGATTTCTGGTACCATGACAGATTACCTGGGATAATCAATTTAAAAGGAGGAAAGATTTGTTTTAGCTTATGATTTCAGTGTATAAGTTCATGGTTTATTTGCCACATTGTTTTAGGGCCTATAGCGAAAGATGCATCATAGCAATGTGCATGGCAGAGGAAGCCACTTACCGCATGGTGATCAGGAAGCCAAGAGAGAAGGAAAGGGGCTTGTGTCCACTTGTCCCCTTCAGGGCACAGCTCCACTGATATAACTTCCTTTCACTCATCTCACAACTTCCAAACAGGGCATAGACTGGCAACCAAGCACTTAACATATGGGCCTCTAGAGGACTCACCCAAGCCATAGCAGGATTTATTACTGAGTTTCCAAATATTTGATGGTATTCTAGCCATTTTTGTTATTGTTATGGGTTCTTAGTTTAATTTGACCTTGTCAGAGGAAATTCTGAGTGATTTGGCTTCTTGGGATTTTCTTAGAATTTGCTTTTTGGCACAGTATGTTTGCAAATTTGGGAAATGTTTCATGAATACTTAGAGTGAACATCTGGTCATCATTATGAACAGTTTTAACTATGTATGTAGGTAAAGTAGATTTGTCAATTTGTTTTTCAGATCTTTCATATACTTACAACTTTTCTTCCCAATTGTTCTATTAGTTATTTAGGGAATTGTGTTACAGTTTCTCTCCAGGATTGCCATTTTGTCTGTTTCTTTCTATCAGTCTTTGATTTACATATTTTAAGTTATATGAAAGGCATATATAAATTAATAATTGTTCTATTTTCCTAATAGATTGACCACATTATCACTATAAAATCATTATCAATGAAAAATTGACCAAATTCTCATTACATATCATCACGGGGCGGGGTGGATACGGGTAATCAATCTCAGGACCTCACACTTTCGAGGTAGGCACTGTGCCTCTGAGCTAAATCCTCAGCCTTCCAACTGTCATTATGAAATGCACCATAATATTCATTACAGCATGGATCTCTAGTAGTGCTCATGCTGTAAAGTCTAATTGGTCTCTTATCAGGGCAGCCATACAGTTTTTTTCCTATTAGTACTTATAAGGTATATCTTTTTCTACTCTTTGCTTTTAATCATTTATATTTATATTATATTTAAATAATGTTTAATTGATTTTGACTTTTTGTCTACTTTGACCATATTCATATTTTAATGTACTTACTGAGATAGTTGGATTTCTGTTTAATATCTTTGTACTTGTTTTCTATTTTTAATTCACCCTACCTATTTTATGTGTTTTCTTCTCCTTTATTTTATATTAATTCAGTGTTTCTTCTTCTCTGTTAGCTTTTTAGTTATACATTCTTTGTTCTTCTAGAGGCCACTCTTGCTTACTACTTTAAGTTGGTACTTTTCCCATTTCTTTTTTCTTTTGTACTCGGAATCAAACTCACAACCTTGCGCTTGTCAGGCAGGTCCTTGTGCTGCTGAGCTAAATCCCCAGCCCTACTTTTCCCATTGCAAAGACCTTAAAACATTTGCCTCTGTCAACCACCTCTGGCAGTTTTTGTTATTTTTATAATTTTAACTCTGTAAATATTTAAAACTCCCTATCATTGTTATTGTTTTATGCAGTCCATATTCTATTATATATGTTCACATGTTCACCCTTTGAGTTGTTCTCATTTCTTCCTCACCCTTCCATAAACAACTGACAAACTGGGCGATGACCCCATTCACTGAGTTGTGAACCAGGACTCTCAGGGTCCCTGGAGAACAGAGCCAAGGTGTGGCAAGAGCCACAGTGAATCAGAACAAAATTCCTGAATCTGCCTGAGTGCCACCAGAACAGCTCATTTACTATTTCTGAGCATCAGTTTCTTTGTCTCATAAAGTCAGGATTGGGCACCTGCTTGTTGCCTTTCTTATAGGTACATTCAAAATCTAAAGAGATAATAGATGTGAAAACACTGTGCAGACTAAAACAGGGATTGTGAACCAACCCGCAGGCTGTATTTACGCAGCAGAAATGTTTCTAGCATTTGCAGAACACTTCCTTTATTAAACCAAGACACTGTTCATTTAAAAAAAATTTACGTTAAAAGATAAATTTTCACTTTCTCCTTGGGTAAAAAAACAATCTGAATTCCTGGCACCGGGACCTAATTTCTTCTTACCTGTGGCAGTGGCCAAAGCTGAGTGCATCTTGATTGCCTGAGCACCCCCTGTGTTGTGTTGATGCACACCGTTCTCCATATGTACACATCTGCACTAATGCTACCACATTTGCTCCACTCTGTCACCTCATTTCAGTCTGTGGCCTTGCTAAAGCATTATATCAATACCAGTTGTTATTACTCATTTAAAAGCCAGGGACACACAGGGACAGAGCTTTCTAGTGTTAAGTGTTGCTAAGCGCTGAAACAGGTGACTGAGGGAGATTGTAGAAATACTTTCCCTGGAGACCTAAAAATAAAACAGATCCATGCACAGCCTCTCCGGTGTGCAGAGGAAGGGCAAAGAGATGGCAGCAGGTTTCTTCCAGGTTTTAAATTGGCTGGAGGTGAGGGGGAGCTGTTTCAGAATGTGCTGAAAGGAAAGGATTGAAAGTTATAGATGCTTTATATAGATTATATATTGTAGTTCAGCACTTGAGAAACAAAAAAATTGTTTCATAATACTGACAACAGAAAAAGCATGAGGCTTTTGTCAAAAATAGGCATGGCTTTGTGAAAACTTACCAAACCATCCACTAATAATTTGTGAATTTTATTGTATGTAAATGTTTCAGCTTTTTTTAAAAAAGCACAAATAAAAACAGAACTTAGGCAAGTAGGAAATAAATCATAATTCCAACCTGCATCAGGTACCAGTTATGTGCCAGACACTGAACTACGTGCTGTGCCTAGACAGTGGATTATTTTATCCTCACAATATCTTGTAGGGTAGATACTCTATTATCCCCATCTTCCCAGGTGTTGAAATGGAAACTCAGGGTGAAGAAGTTCTCCAGCTGGGAACCGGGGGAGCCACGCCTCTAACTCCAGGTAGAAGGATTCCTGCACCCAGTTTCTTACTCAGTCTGCTCTGTGTCCTACTCACTTAGATGATGGAGCAGGAGGAGGAGGCAATGGAAAGGTAACTTCCTGTGGTATCAGTTCAGATGTTAGTGGATGAGCTCACTTTGCTAAGTTAATATTCAAAGACCCCAAGGCTCTCTGAAAGTCACCAATGGGATCTGATGACACCGTGGTCAGAATCTGCTCTACAGGGAATTCATGAGGGAGGTTACACTCTTCCTAGCCTTCTTAGCAGTTTAATTTTCTGGCAGGACATCTCATGGCAAGATGTTTCCATCTTCAAGGGACATGATCTGACCCACCCAACCAGTTCTGTGTATCTTGAGACAAATTCTTAATTTAAGAATCTGATAAAACTCAAGAATCTTCCCACCCAAAAACCACACATGTCCAAAATAATACTGTAGCCGGACATGGTGGCCATGCCTGTAATCCCAGCACTGGGGAGGCTGAGCAGGAGGATCATTGCAAGTTCAAGATCAGCCTGGGCTACAAAGTGAGCTCAAAGCCAGCCTGAACTGCATAGTAAGAACCTGTCTAAAAAAAAAAAACCTATGAAATAATAATACTACAGTTTCAGGGAGCTCAGAGGTCCTCTGATGGTCATAGATGCACTCCAACTTAGAAATCTTGGCTCTAACTCAGATTTCAGGGACCCCAAAGCAGGCTTCACTTTCTCTGGTTATCCCAGGCATCTCTGCAGCAGCAGGCCAATCACTTAGTTTTAGTTTTCTTTTCTCCTAGTGGCTGAATGGCCACCTCTTGCTTTATTCTTTTTTCCAAGTAAATCAGTTCTGTTAAACACATTTCAGGGGATACTGACTGCTGGTTCTCAATCCTGATACTTTTCTTGGACTTCTCTGGTTATCTTTGTAATTTACATCTGTTAACCAGGATAGACACACACACACACACACACACACACAGCCCTAAGTATACATCATCATGAACAATGCTTTTGATCAGTCTAGTCCTTATTTCACACAGACTTGTATAACAGAAGTCTGTTCAGAGTCTGCACCGATGTACGAATTGTTTACCAGACAAAAGTTGATGATTTGGATGAGCTAGTTGTAGAAATATAGCTCATGCTTTCCAGTCCCAAGGCTGATTCTTCCTAAAAGGCTGGACAACTTTTTCTAACTCATACAAATACAGTATATATGACAGTGGCAGTTCTGCCTGATTAGCAGTTCCACTAAGGAGTCGAGAAGGCTGATGTATCAGGGAATGAAATCACCAATGTCCCTATGCTAGTTTTATATCTCCAGTTACTTTGTCTCTTCTTTCTCCTCAATGAATAAACTTTCAGAGTTTCCAGGGCTTCAGTGGCTTGGAAGAGTGAGACCAGGATCCATTTCCTGAATTCACAGGGTTCAGGTTTCTGCTATGGTGAACTGAGAGGCAGAGAGGACAGGAATAGCTTTTTGTCTACTTAATTCCCAGCCACCATTTATATCAGGGGCCAAGCATCACTTTTCTAGGGACAGACCAATCCCCTCTTACATGTTCTTTTTTTTTAATATTTATTTTTTAAAAATTTTATGTAAAGAGAAAAAGCAAAAAACAAAACAACCAAACCAAACAGAAAAAGTGTAGAAACAATACAGAATTCCAAAGGCAAAAAATAAAAGAACAACAAGAACAACAAAACAAAAACAAAAACACTAAGAGATCACCACTTGATAAGTTACATACTGTCATCATTGCAAATGGTTGTTCAAGTTACAAAATTCAAGCATACAAAGCAGACATTCAAATAGTGAGACTGTTAACAGTTCTGCTCAACAATCTAACAAAAACAGTAATATGGTCATCTATCTTACACACAGAAGCATACACGTAGTTATATCCTTTAGAGCACTTCCTTTTCCCCTCTTTTTATATATATATATTTTTTTAATTTTATTTTAAGGGGAGTAAAATTAAACACAGCAAAACAGAACAGAACGGGACATAATAAAGCATAAATTTCAAAGCTAGACAACCAGAGATCTTCACTGTCATATTGTCTCGTTTTCTTCCAAATGGTTGTCCTTATCTTTGCATGTGGAGAGCTCATACTAAATAACATAGCCAATCTTTTCACAAGATGTGTAGTTCACTGGCTCCCACTTGCTAGGCAGGGGGGAAGGGAAGGGGGGGACACGGGATGGGGGACAGGACGACATGAGATGTCTGATTCTCAGCCCACACGCAGGCAGGATCACAGTCGCCCACCAGAGATGGGAAGAGTTCCTTGTTCTCCTGGCACCCCAAGTCAACCGCACGGTGCAGGTCCCGATGCGCCAGGGTCTCTCTCCTTTGGGCTGCCGAAAGTCTGCCACCCTCTCAGCTGCCCCCAGAGAGGGAAAGAGCTCCTTGTTTTCCCTGGACCCTGAATCACCGCATGGTGCAGGTCCTGAGGCGCCAGGGTCTCTCCCCTGCAGGCCCCCTAAAGTCCGCCATACTCACCTGCTATTTCTTTCTGATGAATTGACCATTCAATTTCCAAAGTTCTGAAAATGGCCAACAGACCACAGAAAGAGTTCTCTTTAGGCTCCTTTTTGAAACCAGCAGCTACAGCGATCTGCTGGCCTTGCTTCAGGGCCACTTCTTACATGCTTTTATAGTGCTGCATTTCTCTTGTGGTGGGACTTGCCACCGTTGTAATTTAATATTTATTTTTGAATATCTATTGCTACAAATATCTACTTAGTCTCCTATAAAACCATAAGCAGGGCTGCGGATTTAGCTCAGTGGCATAAACGCCTGCTCTGCAAGTGCAAGGTTGTGAGTTTGATCCCTGGTACCAGAAAAAAAAATCTCTAGATCACGAGCATAGGTACTATTCTATTTTTATTTCACCACTGTACCCCTATTGTCTAGTACATGATAAATACTAAAAGGAGCCCACCTTGCTTGGGTACCACTCCAACACCGGGATTCAGAGACATCACACTGCTCCTGGAATGGATTTGTTTCAAAAAAAACTTGTTTTATATTCTGAAAAGCAATCACAAATTCAATTTTTGAAGAAAAGGAAATAAATGCCATACTCCCCTCTTCAACATAGATGACTTTCATTTTTGTTGTATCCCTTTTCAGTCATCTTTGTTTTTAAGGAGCCCTAAAGAACTAGTTTTGATGCTTTGTCTTCGTCACATCATTATCATCGTGTGTGTATGGTGGGAGGAAATCTCTTAAACTGTAAATGCTTCTCATTAGCTAATCTAAAGTCCCCTCTGTAACCAACAAAGAAGGCCCTGATCCATGGGGCCCCTGGTGCCTCTCTGATGTCATTTCCTGCCATTCTCCTCCTACTCCTACCTCAGGGCCTGCAAATGGGCACTCCTCACCACTTCATTCCTGTCTTCTTTGAATGGCTTTCCCTGACCACTTGTGGCTTCTACTGCTCTCTGTCCCTTTTTCCAAATTGAGTTACCTTCGTAACACTTATGACCCCTGACATACATTTTTAAACACTTGTTTGTAGTCTAGCTCCTCCCATTGGAATGAGTCTCCTGAGAGTGAGAGTGTTTCTGATTTATTTACTGCTCTGTCAGCCCCTAGAGCAGTTATTGGCCCAAGAGAGGTGCTTATCTGCCTGCTGAATGATGTTTGTGCTTCAGTTTTAACAGAGGTGGTAAGAACTGCCTGCCTCCCTTGGCATAAAATCCTATCAGAGGTGCTATGCAAGGTGAGGTGCTTAGTCAGTGCAGAGCCTCAAGCCTGAAAATGTGGTGACCCCTCTGCTTTCTTCCAGTCATTCAAATCCAGCTCCTTGCTGCAAGAGGGAAAATGTTTCCATGAGCAAAATGCTCTCATTTCTTTCAGCCTGCACGTAAGTTTCAGTGGGAAGAGCTGGTTGCATTCACTGGGCAGAGCCCTTCTTTGCTCTTTTTGCCTACTTTGTGTCACTTTTCACAGCTAGGGGGAACCAGTCCTGTCTACTCAGTGTCAAAGAGCTGGTGCCGTGGCTGAGATTTTTTCCCACTGGCTCCCATCAGCATAACCTGCCCAGGGATGGCACAGTAGGGATGTGCAAACTCTTGCCTCAGTCTTGAGAGTTTGTCTTAGTGGCATCGAATACTCCTCTTAGTTCTTTGCTGTCCTGGTATGATTTGGGGGTGTGTCTTGTTTTCTACTCTGCTACTCTGACACAACCCCCCATGTTCCCCGGAAGTGTCTGTTTCTTTTCTCCAACAATGCAGGTTCTTTCTTCCACCGTGCAGTTCAGTTCCTAGAAATTCACTTTGCATCTCTTTGGTTGAATCCAGAACTGCTCCATTTTTTTTTTTTTTTTTAAGATTTTGCAACCTTTGGCAAATTTTTTTTCCCATGGTCAAAGAAAGACTAGGAGGAGAATAGGGCCCCTGTTGTGATAAGGAATTAAGCACGCAGGCACCCCACCGCAGGAAGCACAATTAAGAATGTTCCCAGCAGGAAGGCCCCTCTCCAGGAAGCACAGGGAGCTGTCAGGACAAGTGACCTTTCTAATCATGCCTGACATTTCACAGCCTTGAAGGCGGAAGGGCTGCCCTTATTCCAGAGGCACAGCTTTGCATTGTGTCACCCCAGACACCTGCACCTGAGGCTGAGGTGACTTGGCCTCCAACCAGGCGATGAATCAGAGCACGCGAATGGCTTTGTTTCCCAGGAAAAGAGAAAACACGGAACAGAGGGTTTGTGCAGAGGGTGACTGCGTCCCAGTCGGGGGCAGAAAGGCATCGGAAAAGGCTAGTGGCTCCTCTGAGATTAGCCTCCTTCCGGCAGCTCAGGTGACACAGATCAGACAGGCTTTCCGCAGAGGAAAGGGAACAGACGGAATCATCTTTCAGCCTCCTCTGGCCCAAGGGGACCATAATGACTCACTTTTTACCCTTCTCAGGATGAAAACAGCATTATTTTGTTTTCCTAGTAGAAAAATAATGTAGGCTTGGTCTAAAGAGTCACGCAATATGTAAAGGTTTATGGAAGAAAGTAAAAATTACATTTAATTCCACCACCTGGAGATGATCACTATTAACATTTTAAGGACATTTCTATGCTTATATGCAATATTTTAAAATAAAACAGTCCTTTCATCAGTACTGTTTCATAAACACTATTTAATATAGATACTAAGCTGCATTTTTAACTTGATGTCTTGAACCCATTTCCATGTCAGTAAAATATACATTGAATAATGTCATTCTTAAGGATTTCACTATAAGCCACTGTATGGATATAGCCGCTTGAAATTCATTCTCTCTCTCTCTCTTTCTCTCTCTCTCTCTTTCTGCAGTATGGGGAATTGAACCCAGAGGTTTCCACTGAGCTACATCCTCAGCCTTTTTCAACTTTTTTATTTTTCTAGACAGAATCTCACTAAGTTGCTAAGTTGCTCTGGCTGGGCTTGAACTTGCGATCCTTCTGCTTCAGCTTGACACAATATACCAGAACATACACCCTCATTTCTGGAGAACCAAGCATACTTCTCTATGGCTCATTCCTAGGAATAGACTTGCAGAATTGAAAAATATGTATTTTTAAAGGTTTTTTGCTATAAATCTTCTCAGAAGTTTACATTAACTAATTTCCTTTGGCAGGATATAGGGTACCTGCTTCTGCCTACTCTTCTCAACTCTGAGGGTTACTATTTTTTAATCTGCCAATTTCAGAAGTTAAAAATGATATACCCCAATTCCTTTATTCTCTATTATGGTTATAAAGCTTTCCTATGCTTATTAACCACCTGTGTTTCTTGTTTTGTGAATTCATCTGCCCTTGGACCACATTCACCCTCTGTGGGGTATTCACTTTTCTGAGATTTAAAGTACTTTCTACATGGTAAGAATATTTCTACGCATATACGCAATGTTTTAAAAGAAAATGCAGCCCTATCATAAACACAGCTTCGTAAGCTGCATTTTAACAATTTATTAGCATGTAATTTATAATTATTTCACCCAGCTTAGCACTGTCTTCAATTTTATGTGGATCCTGCAATGCAAAAATAAAAAATCCAAATGTTGTCTGAATAACATGGGGTTTCAGCAGCTTTTGGAATCACATATAAAAAGGCCTTCTTTATCCTGTAGAAATATTTAATGTGTATTCTCACTCTGCACTCATAGCCTTCTGATTACTTCCTCTGACTGAAACGATCTTTGTTCTTGTGCTGAGTGGCTCCTTCCCATTCCTCAAGTCTTGTACACCATCTCTTGGGCTGCAGATGTCATTCAGTGGTAGAGCACTTGCCTAGGATGTGCAAAGCCCTAAGTTCAATATCCAATACAGAAAAAATAAAACCATCCCTTCGGGAAACTCAGGGTACATGACCTAAAGAAGGTTCCTTTGACCTGCATTCTTCTTTTTCTTTGCACTCTGTTGACTTCTCTTGTAACTTTTACTAAGAAGCATAGTCCAGAGTTGGATTACATATTCAATATCTGCATTCCTAACTAGACTGTAAACTCTATGGAGGACAAAAACCACATCCTGTTTTGTATTTTAAACCCCTAACCTAGTTCATAATGGATATAAAAAACATATCTGTTAAAAGCTGCTGAATGTAAATCCACCTAAAATTTATTTAGGTACAGCCAGGCATGGTGACACATGCCTGTAATCCTAGCACTCAGGAGGCTGAGGCAGGAGGACTAATGTGAGTTCAAGGCCAATTGGGGCTACCTAGTGAGTTCAAGACCAGCCTGAATAACATAGCAAGACCCTGTCTCAAAAACAAATAAACAAACAAACAAAAACCTGTTTTTAGGTATAAAATGTGACTAGAAATTTAATTTAAGCTCTTCAAAATAGTATCTTGTGATTATAGCACACAGTTACAATGTAGACTGGTTCTTTTATGCACAGCTACAATGCAAAGTAGTTCTGTTATAATCCCCATTTCACCTGGCACCAAGAGATGAAAGCCAGAATGTGGGTGGGGAGAGAAGCAATGGTTCACATGATCACTGCTCTCCAGCCCCATCCATTCTTCCCTCTACAGTGGCTTCCCTTTCTCCATTATTGCCTTAGCCTAAGTGCTGCCCATAATACTTCCTTCAAGGCTTAGCCTGGAGTGGATCCTTAATTAATGGTATGTGTGGGCTGATTCAAGATCATTTAAACAGCTAGGGAATCAGATATCTTTGGCATGTCTCATAGAATATTCACATTAGCCTGGGGAAACACTGAGAATTCTCTTCTCCTTCCACAATGCCCTTAGAAACTGGATCAATGTTGATCAAATTGATCCATGCCCTTTACTTGCTTCTCTGCATCTCTAAAAGTTATGAACAAGGATGGCAGAAATGGAGGTTTGTCAGACACAGAAAGAGGGAGCTGGTGACACTTTCTTGTGCTTTTCAAGTTTCCAGCGGTGCTCATGGCACATCCCATTTGCTCCTTCAGGACTAACCTGTGAAGCACTTGCTTTACAATCAGGCCTTGGCAAGACTCAACTTTTAGTCTTTAAAATGTAATATCAGTAGGTGTTTTCCATGTTATGAAAGCAATACATTAGGTATGAAATATTGGAAGAAATGACAAAAGATCAATTTTATTCCATTTAAAAACTATGAATCTAATAATCAAAAGAATGCAATTGAAATACTACAAATAATAATA
Organism: Dolichotis patagonum; assembly: GCA_004027295.1. Classification (NCBI taxonomy): domain Eukaryota; kingdom Metazoa; phylum Chordata; class Mammalia; order Rodentia; family Caviidae; genus Dolichotis; species Dolichotis patagonum. The sequence goes on from PVJX010017503.1 coordinate 36,777, forward strand.
GTAACCATCAAAGCCCTGTAACTAAAAAGAGAAATTTTGGGGAAGTAGATACTGAGAATTAAACTCATGACCTCATACTTGCCAGGGAGGCACTGTGCCACTGAACTGTGTCCCAGTCCCTAAAAAGAGAAATTACATGTCATCTGCTTTCAAACAATGAACATAACAAAGAGAAACCACTTTGTTTAAAAATTATTTTATTAGGGGGAGTTTCCAAAGATGGCGGACTGGTAGGTAGCAGGAGAGGGACTCTCTCTGAGAAAGACAGCTTAAATGCCAGAATAGAACACCCTGGAGATACCCAAACAGAGAGAGCTGGGCTCTCTCAACCCAGGAAGAAACTAAAGTGAAAAAAACCACTCAAATATGAGGTTCCGGTGCTACCATTAGTGAAGGTAAGATCAGCAAGCAAGGCGCCCTCCTCAAGATGCCTGAATTCCTGCCCGAGACTGACCTGACTGACCGAACCACGCCAATGTGACTGGCTTGAGCGGCTGGAGCTTGGAGCTGAAGAGCACTGTGCACGGCTCACCCAGACCCGGCCCTGCACACAACCCACCCACAGGCACTGTGAATTCACACCGCAGCCACGCTGAGGTCAGAGGTCGGGGAGCCCAGCAGTTCTCAGGGACCGGCATCAACATGCAGTGAGTGATGGGAATGGGACCCTCCCGAGGGAAAAAGGCAACTGACTAGATGACATGTTGGATTTGGGCAAGACAGCCCTAACTCCATCAGGAAGTGGCTTCAGTTGTTTGTTCCCCTCGCCAAGCGGATTGGTAGGATCTGCTTGGACTGGGCCATGCCCCTGGCAGGGACCCAGTGGGTCACTACAAATTAATTCCCTGAGCTCAGTGCACACTGACACAGTGAAGGCGTGCAAAGGTTGACTGCCCTGGAGGGGAGGAGCCAGCACACACTGCCCGTGCTTGAACTTCAATCTCTGATAGCGGAAGGCAGAGGGCAAAGCTCCTAGCCTGTGCCCTCTAGAAGAACTTTAACCAACAAGAAAAGGGGCTGGGAATTGCACTACACACTTGTATGGAAGGAACCAAAAACATGACAAGAGGGAGAAATAAGAAAAAACTCCCATCCTCAAACCCTGAGAACATTGATCCAGGAGAGGTAAATACAAAAAAGATTGAGGGCAGCAAAAATGCAACATCAAACACAGCATTAGCGGACATAAAGAGATCTCTTCAGGACCTCGTAAGCAGGATCAAAACTGATATATTAATTCAAATTAAACAAGAGGTAAGTAGATTAATAAAAGAAAGGCTGGGCACCTCTCAAGAAGACACGGACAGAAGAATGGAGGAACACAAAAGGAGAGAAACGTATAATGAAGAAAACAAGAAAAACCTAGAATTCTTTTTTTTTTTTTTTTTTTTTTTGCGGTACTGGGGATTGAACTCATGACCTCACACTTGCCAGGCAGGCACTTATGCGGCTGAGCTAAATCCCCAGCCCAAAAACCCTAGAATTCATGAAGCAGATTCAAAGAGATTATCAGGAAACTAAAGACTCCACAGAAAACTGGCAGAATGGCTTGAAAAAA
>PVJX010017504.1:0-23656 GCA_004027295.1 Dolichotis patagonum
CCCACTGGTTGTTTAAAAGGTTGTTATTTAATTTCCATGTATGCATGCAGGTTTTGCAGTTTCTTTGGCATTAATTTCCAATTTCAGTGCACTATGGTCAGATATTATGCATGGGATAATTTCAATACCTTTGCATTTACTTAAGAAAGTTTTATGGGATAATATATGATCTATTTTGGAGAATGTCCCATGAGCAGCTGAGAAGAATGTGTATTCTGATGTGGTTGGGTGGGACACTCTGTAAATATCTACTAAGTTCAATTGCTCACAAGTATGATTCAGTTCTATTATTTCTCTGCTGACTGTCTAGTTGATCTATCTCTTTGTGACAGTGGGCTGTTAAGTTCCCCTATAATAATTGTGTTCTTGTGTATTTCATTTTCCATGTCCATTAGTATCTGTCTTATATAGTTGGGTGCTCCTGGGGTAGGTGTATATATGTTTATAATTGTTATTTCTTCCTCTTGAATTTTTCCACTTACTAGTATGTAGTGACCTTGTTTGCCTCTTTCAATCATTTTAGGTTTGAAGTTCACATTGTCTGAAAATAGAATAGTTACCCCTGGTTTTTTCTGGGTTCCTGTTGCATGGTATACAGTTTTCCACCCTTTGACTTTTAATCTATGAGTTTCCTTTTGGGTCAGATTTGTTTCTTGTATATATAGCATACTGTGGGATCATGTTTCTTGATCCATTCTGTCACCCCATTTCTTTTGATAGTTGCATTGAGGTCATTTTCATTTGTGGATACCACTGATATGTGCTCGCTCAACTTTGCCATGTTATGTTACAGTTATTTGCTTTCTGATTTTCCCCCTTATTTCATTGCTTGTCCTACCTGGTGTTTTCCTTCTCTTGTTGTTCTGGAGATTGTGGTCATTTTTATCTCTGTCTAATATGTCTTTCAACACTCTTTCTAGGGTTGGTTTGATGGACATGAATTTCTTCAGTTGTTCTTTGTCATGGATGTATCTTTTTTCTCCATTAAATTTGAATGAAAGTTTTGCTGGGTGCATCAGTCTGGGTTGAAAATTGTTTTCTTTCAGGGCTTGAAGTATCTCACTCCAAGCGCATCTTGACTTGAGGATTTGTGCTGAAAAGTGTGCTGTGATTCTAATGGGTTTTCCTGGATAGGTGACTTGTGTCTTTTCTCTAACAGCTTTTAGTATTCTGTTTTTATGTTGTATGTCTGATATCTTAATTATTATGTGTCTGGGTGTAGATTTACATTGATTGTGACTGTTTGTTGTTCTATATGCCTCACTTATCTGCATATCTGATTTTTCCCCATTTTGGGAAATTTTCTCCTATTATTTCTGTAAATATTTTAGTTATGTTATTTGTATTGACTCTGACATCTTCACTAATGCCTATTAATCTTATATTTTTGCCCTTGGAGTCATCTTGAAGCTTCCAGATTGTCATTTCATGCTGCTTTGTTATTTTTAAAAGTTCTATCCTTTCATGATCACTAATTGCGATCCTGGCCTCAAGGCCCGAAATCCTATCCTCAGCTTTATCCTCATTTAAATGGTTTTGCACATTTTGAATAGAATTTTTTGTTTCTTGGATGTCTCTTGCTTGTTTTCTATATTGTCCATTCAAGGTTTTAATCCATTCCCCATGCTCTTGTACTTTTTTCTTTATTTCGTTGTTAGCTGCACTCAGCAATTCCTTTACTAAAGTTGTTAATTCTATCTTTATGTGGGAGAGTACTTCTAATTTGATTTCCTCTATGGCCTCACAGAGTTGCTTTTTATTTCACTCACTATATTTTCAGAGATTTCCTGTGTGTTACTTTTGGAGTCCTCTATTTCAATTGGTCCTGTACTTGCTCCTGGTGAACTAGATACTTGAGATTGCATTTTGCCTTTTTGTTTTGCCATTTTCGTCTTTCAAGTTAGTGTTTGGTCCTTTAGACCCGCTAGTGTCAACTATTTGTAGTGTGTAACTTGGTGTCCTACTGTAAGGTTGATGTTTGTCCAATTGTTGAGTCTCGCAATGAATAGGTAGGCCAGTCACCTGAATTCCTGCTGCAGGGCCTGTTGGGTGAGTCCTGTATTCTTCCTGGGCTGACAAGCCTCGTAGTATTGATGTAGGTCAACTCTTAGTTCCTTCTAGTACTTTATCTTCAGGTTATTCCAGGTCCTCAAATCTTCCTGTCTATAGTGTTTGTGTCAGCTGAGGCCCTACTGAGTCCCTATTGTGTGTCTGTGTGTCTCATAAGCCCTTTTGATTTTCTTCAAGTTGGGAGAGTCCTTCTTGGCACACTGCTCACTCTGTGTGATGTTTTCTGTGTGTAGGAAGGGGTCACCCTCACTCTTGTGAGGCTTACTAAGGTCTCACAGTTAGTTGGAGGGAGCTTTACTACTGGCCCTATTTAGCCACTGTACTCCTCTATTTTAGGGACATACTCACCACACTGACTGGAGCCAGCTGAGATCTTCTGTTTTGGTGAGGCAGTCACTTAATCTCCCTTCAAGCTAGCACAGATAATCCACTGTAGTCCAAGGTTCCTCTGGGAGCAGAGTTCCAAGTTTGCCATGTGTGCTTGGATTCTGCAGGGGTACACATGGTCAGGGCTCAGGGGTAGATTCTGGGCCCTGCTGGCTGCTTGGAGTTCCATTAACGTAGCCCAGTTAGGCCCACTCGGCCCTCTTGTGCATCTCAGGGTGGCCTCAGATGCAGAGCGTGGTCTTACTCCCTATAAGGGTGTTCCAAGTTTGCCCTGTGCATGTTGGGATTCTGCAGGCACTCACTGTCAAGGCCCAGGGGTGGATTCTGGGCCCTGTTCACTGCCTGGAGTTCTCTGTGTGTCCAAATGCAAAATTTTTATCAGCATATTGGCAGACACAGTGTAACAAATCATCAAAAAGATCATAAACCAAGACCAAGTAAGCTTCACCATGGGGATGCCAAGAAGGCTTAACATATATAAATCAATAAATATAATACATTACAAAAAGAAATAAGAAGAAAAGTCACATGTTTATCTCAATAGATGCTGAAAAAGCCTTTGACACAATTCAACATCCATTCATGATAAGAACTGAAGAAATTAGGTATAGAAAAACCTTACCTCAGTCTAATTAAAGTCATTTGTGCCCAGTCTACTGGCAACATCATATAAAATGGGGAAAAACTAAGTCTTCCTTCTAAAATTGGGAGCAAGATAAGGATGACATTTATCACCACTCTTGTTCAACATAATTAAACATTAGCCAGAATAACCAGGTAAATTAAAGAAATAAAAGGGACATGTGTAAGAAAGGAAGAAGTCAAAATATTGCTTGCAGATGACATAATCATTTACTTACAAGACCAAAAACTACATCAAAATGCTCCTAGAACTAATAATGCAGCAGGATGCAAAACAAACACACAAAAATGAGTAGCATTCCTACACATTAATAATAAGCACACTGAAAAAGCAATTAGGAAAACAACATTCATAATAGCATAGGAAAATCAAATATTAAGTTATTAACCTACAATGAAAATTACATCATTCTAAAAAAGGAAACAGACATCAGGAAATGGAAATGTATCCCCTGTTCCTGGAAAGGCAGGACCATTATAATAAAAATGGCTATATGCCCAAAATTGATATATTGATTTAACACAACCCTAATCAAAACACAAACAGCATTTTTCACATATCGAGAGAAAGTAATTTTAAAGTCTATATAGAACCAGAAGAGATCCAGAATAACAACAGCAACCCTGAGTAACAAAAGCAAAATAAGTGGCATCACAACCCATGACTTGAAGTTATACTATAAAGCCACAGTGATTAAAAAAAGAATGGTACTGGCACAAAAACAGGCATGTGCATCAATGGAGCAGGACAGAAGCAGAAACTACCCCAGGAATATACAACTATTTGATCTTTGACAAAGAAGACAAAAATATATGCTGGATAAATGATAACCGCTTTAATAAATGGTGCTGGGAAAATTGGATATCCACATGCAGGAAACTGAGTCTAGATTCATGCACTCACCATGCACTAAACTAAAATCTAAATAGATCAAATATCTAAATGATAAAACATAAACACTTAATCTACTGGAATATAAAATAAGTACAACTCTTGAAGACATAAGCATAGGCAAGGACTTTCTGAACAAAACCCCTATCATGACACAACAAATAACACCAAGGATCAACAAATGTGATCATATCAAATTCAAAAGCTTCTGCACAGCACAGGAAACAAACAAAAAAGTACAGGGACAAGCTATAAAATGTGAAAAAATGTTTTCCAGCTATTTCTTGGACAGAGGACTAACATCTAGAATACATAAAAAAATTTTAAAAATTACACTCTCTAAAATAAAAGACCCAATCAAAAGTTGGCATCTGAAATGAATAACCACTTCTCAGAAGAAATACAAATGGCCAATAAATACATGATAAAATCTTTAACATCTCTGGCCATTAGAGAAACCCAAGTTCAAACTACATTGAAATACCATCTTACCACAGAAAGAATGGCTATTGTCCAAAAAATCTAATAATAATAAATACTGAGGAGGATATGGGGAAAAATGAATTCTTCTACATTACTGATAGGACTGTAAACTGGTATAACAACTACGATGGAAGTGAGTATGGAGATTCCTCAAAAAACTAAAAATAGAAATTCTATTTGACCCAACTCCACCTCTTCTAGATATCTTCTCAACAGTGTTAAAATCATCATATTACAGGGATACATGCATGTGCACCTTTATAGCAGCACAATTTATAATAGCTAGATCTTGGAAACAGTCTATATGTCCATCAACATATGAAAAGATAAGGAAAAAGTGATATTTCTACACAACAGAGTACTACTCTGCCATAAAGATAAACTTGAGGTATTCATAGGTAAATGGATACAACTTGAGAGCATAATGTTAAATGAAATAATTCAGACCCACAGGCTGAAATTTCACATGGTTTGTCTTATATGGGAAAAGAATAGAGAGAGAGAAAGAGAGAGATAGAGAAGAAAGATAGAGTGCAAAATAAAAGATAGATAAACAGGAAGTAGGGAGAAGTTCAAATAATTCCCTAAGTTACTTTTTCCACTGTATCAAAAAATTTTTAATATATATGCTAATTTGTTTCATTTATTTTTTTAAAATTTTTTTTATTAATTTGAAGGTAGCAAAATACAACAGAACAGGATGGAATAAAGCCAGTTGAGACAGTGTAGTGAAATTGGTACAGAACTTCACAGCAGGTTACCGGGATAATTGTAATAGGTACCATAGTATATCTTGTTATCTTCACAATAGTCTTTCTTCCAATCAGGTATAGCAAAATCAAAGGAAATACAGAATATTATAGAACTTGTCAAAACAGAATATTGAATAGGGAAGTATCATTAATCAAGAAAAAGCAAAACAGTGCTGAAAATATTTGCCTTCAAAGAGATGGTAGAAGGAAATCCCCCTTATTTCCTGTATCATATATGGTCAACCTCCCAAGAGATGCTCAGATCTCTGGCTTCCACTTGCTAACAGGGGACAGGGGATGGGATGTTTGATTCTCAGCCCATGCCCTGGTAGACTCACAGCCGCTTACCAGGGCAGTGAGCTAGTTGCTTGGTTTCCCAGCACCCTGAGTTCCAACATGGTGAGGATCTCAGGAGACGCTGCTGGTTCTTGCCCTGGGGTGGCCGCAGCTTGCCAGACCACAGCCACTTACCAGGGTGGCAGGCTGGTTGCTCAGTTTCCCAGTGCCCTAAGTTCCAACATGGCGTGGATCTCAGGAGACGCTGCTGGTTCTCGCCCTGGGGTGCCTGCGACTTGCCAGACTACAGCCACTTACCAGGGCATCAGGCTGGTTGCTAATTTGTTTCATTTATAATATTAGTCTCTCTTAGTTCATTGAAAAGGAAATTTTCTGCTATTATCCATTTCTTCTTTGTAAGTGAGAACCTTGTTTGTTTAGGAGTAACTATTTTTAAGATGATACACAATATATTACTAGCTATTGTTATTCTCTTATTATTTTGTTTTGAAATTTTATTTTATTTTTTCACAAGATAAAAAAGAAACAAGGTAGACTCTGGGGAGATGGAAAGAAGATGTGGGGCAGGAGAGAGAGGATGGGTGAGATGGGAAGGAAAATAAAAATGATACAGATGTGATATGTGCATGTTCCAGTGCTCTAAGATCAATGGAAACAATATATATCTGAAATATGTACCAACAAAAATTAAAAAACAAAACACAGAGGACACCTTGCTCTCAATTCTGAAAAGCCCCTTCTTTGTCTAACAATTAGAACCTAAATTCCTTAGGACAATAGAGGAAGCAATTTGCTCAGTGAATGGTTCTTGAGTGTCCCCTATGTGCCAGACACTGTGCTGAATGCTGATGGTGAACAAGGAAGACATGGTTGTCCCCTCTCAATGTTTATAAATTCAAGAGACAGACATTAAACAACCATACACACAGGTCAATACCAAAGTATCATGGTAAGAAGCAAATTGAAGGAAAAGAGCAAAACCCAGAGCTGCACTGTATAAGATGGGAGACAGTGGGTATTTAAATGTAAACCAGTTAAAATTTAAGAACTCAATTCTTCATTCTCAGTAGCTAAAATTGAAGTGCTCACTAGCTCCACGTGATGGATGAAACATTTCCATCATCACAAAAAGCTCTACTGGGCAAAGCTGCCAAAGCCTATCTGAAAGGGAGGCTTCATCAAAACCTGAAGGTTCAGGCATCTGCAAGTCTCACTGCCTTTTTCTCCTCCACTCCTTTAGACCAGTTCCTACAGTTGTTGAATGCTCAAATCTACTGTTCTTTCTTTGCAGAGGCCTTCTCTGACTTGCAGAGACTATGGGAACTGGTCAAGCTTATGAGAATGGAGGACAAAAGAGCACTGAGAATCTTGGAGAATCCTCTGCAGGACAGACAAAGCCTTATGGCTGAGGTGTAGGAAGGGTACACACACAAAGGCTAGGATTTGAGATGGAAGCCAAATAGGGAGGGCCCACACAGGGCACACAAAGATTATCAGCCTTTCCTAGAAACAACATGAAGCCATTTCCCAATTTGAAAGCACGGCAAAGTTACTGTCTGAAAAAGGCCTTATCTTCTTTTTGTTTTCATACAGGAAGGAGAGCATGTTAGAAAGGTCATTTTCTAGTGTATTTTCTTACCTTAATATCATGTTTTTGAAGTTTATGTAAATATATATCTACTTTATTCATTTAAACTATAATAAAAGACTGCATGGTATAGATAAACCATAGTTTGTGTATACCTTAAAACATACAGAGCAATATAGTCTCTGAAGGGTATATACATGGAATAAAGGCATATAAGCACTCATAGAAATGAAACAAGTCATCTTCAGAAAAAGAGGAGAAAAGAAGTGGCAGAAGGAGAAAGAGTTGTTCTAATTGTTTGTTTTCTTTTTAAAAAGAGATCTGAAGAAAAAAGAAATATCTGTAAAATATATAAAGATATAATTATCTCTGTTAAAATGGTAAGTTACAGTTTTCTGAGTAATGTGTCACTTGCCTTTTTCTCTATTGTGTTCTAATTAATATTTTAACAAATTGAAGATAGACCTGAATCAAGCATGGCTCTGGGAAGACTAGTAAGAGTATTGCTATGGCTCAAATGAGAATCAATGAGCAATTTTGGATGAGGATGCTGAAATAGATATGAAGAGAAATAGATGGATTCCAAAGTAGAATCAAGGACTGAGGATGTAGGTCAGTGGTAGAGTACCTGCCTAGCATGTATGACACCTTAGTCTGATGTTTAGTACCTGTGGTAGATTAAAAACTGGTGGTCAACATAAATATCAGCTGAACTGAATCAGCATGGTCCTGAGTGTAGATGGCCCACCTGAGGAAGAGTTCCCAGCATAAAAAGGAGACTTGGAAAGGAAGAGTAACATTTTGGGTTCTCCTAAGTTGGTGTTGTTGTTTGGAGCTGTTGGGTCTGCTGGAGGAATTTGTCATGCTGGCTTCCCTGATATGAACTCAGTGTTATCATCAGATGTCCTTGGGATCTTGTCTCTGAGAATGGCTGCAGTTCACTTTGGGGGAGCTCTGGTCCTTACTTTGAGCATTGCTTCCTGGCTCCGAAGGGGAAGGTGTGAGCTGTTCAATTTCCTGGAGAAGCTTGTCTCACTGGCTTCATGACATGTACTTGACTGTTCTCATTGTTGGTGGAGCTCAGGACCTCATTGTCGCTGAGGATGGCTGTGGCACTTTTGGGAGGAGCTCTGGTCCTTACTTTGAGTGTTGCTTCCTGGCTCCAGTGCAGAGCCCTCAACTTACTGGCACAGATCCTTCATCCTGCTGGCACAGACTTTCTAGCTTCCACTGCTGAACTTTATAATCCTGAGAATTCTGATGAGTTTCTACATTTTAGAATCAACCTATAAATAAAACATATTTTAGGTCAGTCATTTATAACAGATAAATTCTGTTTTTGGATATGAATTTTGGCTCTGCTGCTTCAAGCTGTGTGATTTATGCTACAACTTTACTGTTGTGATGCTCAATGCCTTCAGCTGTAGAGTGGGTCTACTAAGGGTACTCTATTCATATAATTTTGATTGTCTGAATTAATAAATTGATAAAGTCTCAACAAAGAGATCTAAAATAATAATGCTAAGAATTTTTATTGCGTTGTACAATTGCATCAGTAAAAAGTATCATTTATACAAAATATATCTCTAGATGGAATGCCAAATGCAATAACAGAAACATTTAGTTTCCTAAGCTTCAAAAGTAATAGGTTTTAGTGATTTAATATTTAAATGTCAAACTATTAACATTTTGCAGCTGAAGTTTTCTAATCCTAAAATAAGCAAAAGACTTCACTCTGGAATAAGAAAAATATACGAAAAATTTCTTATAAGAATGTCAATTCTACTGCCAAGAGCAAAATCTATACTTTTGTCACCAACTGTTTTTGCTGATAAGGTGAAGTAATTGAAAGAATGGTGGTTAAGGTTGCTTTTTTTGAATGATGCTGAAACCCTTGCTTCATAGAATTAGCACTTCTTTGTCACGGATGTTAAAGGACTCGCATAACAGGAACTGTGCTTTTCAATGGAGCATTTGGATTGCCTGAGATAAAAGATGGAGTGCAACTGTCTATGGTTGCCTGAAAATCCTAAGTTATTAACAGGCCAACTTCAGGATATGCACATGAAATTCTCCACTCTTGCCTGCAAAATGATTTTCAGCAAAATCAGATTACATTCATTTTGCATATTTACTTCACTTAGATTGAAATTATCTTTTGTTCTCCTGTTGATCTATGAAGAAAAAGTACCCATGCATGGTGTTTCTGATTTTAAATGTTCAAAGACAATCTGATGTGGTAAGTACCATAAAATTAATGAGAAAATAATTTAAGTTAATTATTTCCTTTTCTACAGCTTCAATTAATCTTCTATTATAATCCTACAGCTTCCTATTTATCAGAATTTTTACAGATAAAAGCTTCCTGTCTTCCTCTAAATGTTAGAAAAATATTTTTATATCCTTCCTCATCTGTCCCAGAGAGGGCCCTTAATACATGTCCCTCTGGGCTTTCAAGGCTGTCATGCCAAACTGTATTCCAGCCATTCTTTCCTCCACACTCTAGTGATTCTCCTGGAATATGTGTGCAGACAAAAAGAGACGGCAGTGGCTTAGGCTGTGCTTCTCAATAAATGGATCCTTAGATATATCATTTTCTGGGGGAACCATCCCTGGCATCACCACCATGAGAGTGGAAAAGTGAGACAGGAAAGAGGAGAAAGCAGATTCGGGGTGGGTTACTGGGCAGATCACTGCTATGGGACAACCAAGTCTCATGAAGCTTGAGATCCTTGCAGATGATCTATAGAACATGCCTCAGAGATGTCTCACCAGAGCAGCAAGGAAGCTAGCATATTTTCCCTGTCAGCCATTGGTTGGGGGTATTTCTTGGAGGTCAATTACTTGGCATGCATGGCCTATCCAGTACATGGACAAGTCTATTTCCATTGCCAGAGGATGACCCAATATTTGCATTAGAAAGCTGATGGGAGGTGTGTGCCTTTCTTATTGCTAAAAACTTAATATTTTAAAACATCATACATTTATTGTCATATAATTTTGGAGATTAGAAATTTAAGATTTGTTGGTAGGGCTTCATTTTTTCTAGAAATTGTAGGAGGCAATTCATTTCCTTGCCCTTCCAAGCTTCTAAGAATTGTCCAGATTTCATGGCTTGTATCCCCTTCTTGCATCTTTATTTTTTTTTATTTTTTAAATTTTTTTGGTACCGGGGATTGAACTCACAACCACATGCTTGCTATGCAGGTGCTTATGCCACTGAGCCAAATCCCCAACCCAATTCTTTTTGCATCTTTAAACCCAGCACCATCATATCTCCAATCTCTGCTTCAATAACTGTATCAGGTCTGATTCTCAACCCCTGCTTTCCTCTTATAAAGATCCTTATGATTATATGGAGCTCATCCAGATAATCCAGGATAACCTCCCCTCTCAAAATCATTAACATAATCACACGTGCAAATCCCCTTTTTACGTGTAAGTTCACACATCCATGTGTTTTGAAGATTAGGAAAAAATACTTTTTGAGATATGGTCTCGCTATGTTGTCCAGGCTGTTCTCAAATTTCTGGATGCAAGTGATCCTCCTGCCTCAGTTTCCTGACTGTTGGAACTGCAGGCATGCATCACCATGCCCAGCTCAGGACATAAGAACTTTTTTCAGGACCAGTTGTTTTGTATCTATCACAGAGGATGCAAGAATATTCATTGCCAGCAAAGATAGGCCACTATAGGATAAATGTGATTAATTAGTCTTTAAATATTTTACGGAATGAAAAAGTACATGCTGCATACATATCTACTATTTTATTTAATGAATTCAGATTGACATCCTCCAGATCTCCTGTCATGTTTCAAAACCCTAATCCACATAATATTAAGGGGAATATCTAGTTATTATTTTAGCATTAGCATTAACATGTTTGGAGGCCCAGAACCAGAGAGAAAAATAGAATGCTAGAATTTCAATTTCTTGTCATTTTCACGGGGTAACAAAATGCCTCAAGAGAATCACATCTTATTTTAGGGGCCCATCTAATTTCAAGACGTTTCATCAAAAGCATGAAAATCTGTTTTTCTGGGGAACACTGCTGCTCTGTTTGTGAAAACAAAAACAGCAAGTGTCCACACAGGTGTTGGGAAGTACATGGAGATGAAAGTTAAAGACTTTGCCTGCCTTGATAGGCTTCCTCAAGATGAATCAATAGCATCAAACCCTGGAAAACTTAACGCTTGCCAAGAAGAATAAGAATTAAGGTGAACACAGCAGGCAAGGAAGAAACTATAACCATGTCCAACAAAAAGGGAATGGTTGTCCCTTGCTGTATCCTTCTCTCCTCTCTCTCTCTCTCTCTCTCTCTGTCTCTGTCTCTCTCTCTCTCTCTAGCTTTGAGGGAAATATTTCCATATTCTTTTTCCCTGGAATAATTTGCAGAGTAATTTATTTCGAGAATAAATTAGTCATTGCCTCAGTAAATACAAGTCTTGAGTGTGGAAATTCAGAAGGTAGCAAGAATTGGGCTCTGCCTTCAAGCTGATCAAGCCAGTTGAATAGAAACAGGTAAACATTTTTCACATGCTGAGAAATTATCTATTTGTGGAAGATTGCATTCTTGTCTCCAGTTATTCACTTAACCCAAGTAACACTATATACCCTTACCCTTACCAAATCCACTTGAAAGGGTGGCTCACTTAGGTATGGGTTAGAACATGTGATTTGTTTTGGACAGTAGGATATCAACGGACAAGACACAGACAAGGACATGAAATGTGTTTTCTGTATTAAGCTCGTCCCTTTGCAATCTGGTACACTGCTATGACAAAAACATGCCACTGATTCTACCATATGTTCCTGGGTCCTTGAATGAAAAACCTGGAGTTCACCACATGCTAAGTGTAGCTCCTGATCCATAGAAGATGGGACACAGAACTGTATTCAGCCTAGAATCTGAAGCCTGAACTCGAACCTGCAGCCTAGAAGCTAGAGTCTGGATATTCAGCCTAGTCTAGTTACAACCAAACCACAGACATCCACATATAAGAATGAATGATTATTATATAAAGTCATTGAGTTTTGGCTTAATTTGTTACAAAGAGTTATTGTGGCAATAGCTGACTAATATACTCTTTAGAGAAGCTGCGAATGAGAACCCAAGAAGTATTGTCTCTCTCAATACTTAGGGAGACAAAGAGGTAGCAGAGAAGCAAAAAGAGAAAGAAGGCACAAAAGTAGAACAGAAAACAAAGAAATTTGCCATAGAAATGCTCTCTCTCATTTAATTAACAGAGGGTCAAGTAAGAAACTCTTCCAAAACCCAGATCATTCTAAAGATTTAAGACATGAAAGATGAAATGTGGTCGTGACCTCTGCCCCACAGCACCTGTCAGTGAGATCTCTTTTCTTCTCCCTCTTCTGTGGGTCTCAAAGGCCTTTTATAGAAATGAATTAGAAGGGAATCAAAAACCGTGAAAGCTACACTTAAAGAATGGCAGAGGTCAGAACTTCCTATCCTTTAGCAACCATAAGTGGTAATCTTATGAAATTTTGAAAAAAATGTCTGTAAATGAGAAAACTAGTTTGCTATCACAATGTGTGCCCAGCATTAGGCACGGAGAAGAGATCAGAACAATATTTTTACTCTGATGACAGCTTCTCAGTCTCTCCAGGACTCGGTAACTTTATTTTAAAACATGGAAACTAAGCCAGCAACTACTAACATAGAAACTGTTGTTATTCAATGCCTGGATGGAATTTAAAAAAATTTTTTGAAATCTTCTTGAGGGAGCCCTTACAATAGAGTACATAGGGAACAGCACTGTCGTATTGGTTTACGATTAGATTTCTACAGTGCAGTGAGGCAAGTATGTAAAAGTTCTTCCCAGGTTAAGAACTGGTGAAATACGACCTTTGTTAACCCCACATTGCACATTCACTACAATACAGTAAAGATGTCCAAGACAAGGTCTTGGACTATAAACTGTAAACTATACTATAAACTATAACTATAAACTATAGTGCAACTATAAACATAGGAGACACATGCAATGTCTATTAAGGTAAATTTGTGTGCTAGGATTCCCTGAATATTTCTTTTGTACTAAAAATCAAGTCTTTTGAGGCTCAAAGTAGTTTGCATGTATGTGCAACATTCTTGGATTCAGGTTATTCTTTAAAATTCTTGGCACCAGAAGTGTTTTGGATTTTTCTGGTTTTCTGTATTTTGGAATATTTGCATATACATAGATAACTTGGGGATGGGATCCAAGTTTAAACATGAAATTCATTTATATTTCATAGAATCTTTATCTACATAGTCTAAAGGTAATTTTATACAGCATGTTTCATGTGGTTACATTTTCACTGTGACCCATCACATGAGGCCAGGAATGGAATTATTCACTTATGGCTTCATATTGGTGCTCAAAATGCTTCAGGTCCTGGACATTACAGATTTCAGATGTTCAGATTAGGGATGCTCAATCTGTATTAACTTTGGCTACCTGGGTCAACGTGTCGATTACAAAAGTACCTTCAATCCTTCCCTCTGGCACGCACGCATTCACAGGCAAATTAACTAGGCAATAAGTCAAAAGACAGTGCTAGAAAAACTCAACCCCATCAGCCTGAAGCTCCTTTGGTTATGATTTCTGCCCTCCTCTTCCTCCAAGTCCACGGTCTGCATGTTTATCACATGAATCACATTCCAAAAGTGGTGTCAGGTCTTGCCCTTTCTTATCAAAACTCCATGTTTGGGTTCTTAAAGATGCATTGCACATGCAAGTGGATAAAAGGGCATTTTGGAGAGGGCTTCAATTAAATATGCCACACCATTCACCCGGAGGCCCATTGTTGCATGTGGGTGGATTACACAAACCCTTCTCCAGTTCTTTCCCTTCCTCCTTCTTGCAAACTTCTTTGTAGCTTCGATAGAGATGTTCAGAATAAGCCTTTGCTATTGAATCTAGCAGCTGACTACACACCATGCCACACACAGAAAAAAATAAAAGCAAAGTTGATTCATCTGGACTTGACTAAAACTCTTGGAAAAAAGGATTTTTGGTGGGGTTTTTTTCTTTTACTGTCTTGGTCTTACAAGGAAAACAAAACTTGGAAATCAAAAGGTGACTATTTTCAGCTGTGAAGGCCACACTGAAAAAGTTCAGGAGACTGATCAAACGTATTTTATGTGATTCAATATAAAAGGTGGTTTCTTTCTGACCTTTCTTGCATGAGTTCTTTGCTCCTGAATCAAAGTGTCCCCGCTATGACACATGAATCCAGAGCTCTTAGGCTGGTATATCTGAAAATGGTCTGTATGATCTTGGACAACTACCTTTGCAATTCTGTAGTCCAAGAAACCAGTTTCAATGTACAGAAATGGAGTCCAGAAGTAGAGAGCACATTTGAATTTGCATCGCTAGAGAATCAGACCACAAAGAGGGGAATTTGACTTTTGATAGCATTCCCCTAGCTTCAGCTGCACCCCAGCCCCGTTGCGCACTCTTCTCTAGGAAGCCAGCTCCTACTCTATTTTTCACCATTGCTGCTCTCAGGAATTTATCTCCACTTTTAAATTCAAATCTATAAAATTTGCCTTTCATTGAAACCTGCTAGGATCTCTTCTTCCACTACTTTCCCATGCTACATTTTCTGTTTA
Source organism: Dolichotis patagonum (assembly GCA_004027295.1). Lineage (NCBI taxonomy): Eukaryota > Metazoa > Chordata > Mammalia > Rodentia > Caviidae > Dolichotis > Dolichotis patagonum. The sequence goes on from PVJX010017504.1 coordinate 14,731, forward strand.
TTCTTTTCCTCATCCAACACTCTCTTAAAACAACCCTGGGAGTGGCAAGGTGTAGTAGATATCAGGTCTGAAGCCTCAATTCGAATCTCATTTCGCCACCTAGTGGCTCTGTGGCCCTCGACAGCTTACTTTCTGGAATTGCATTTTTTCATGGGGATAACGAAGCTTGCCTAAGAGGACTATTGAAGAATAAAATGATATATATAGAATTGGGTTTTTTTGAAACTTTTAAATTACTAATTTGAAATTTTGCTAGTCAGTTCCTTTTTTTCCACTTTGGGTTGGAGTGGTCTCTTACTTGAAAATTCAAGCACAGCTTCTAACTGATATTCTCAAATTTTCAGCCACTTCCAGCAACTCCATTATGCTTGGTCCAGAGCTTAGCTCAGAACAAGATTCAGGAACAGAGCAAAAACCCCAAAGCAGCACTGACAAACCAAAAAACTGACTAATAGTAGGACCTGGGAAGAACTTCCCGGGGGCATTGACTTGGGAAGTTAACCCAAAGAGGAGGTAAATTTAAAAGAATCAAGGCTTGAGGGCCCAGGATGACAAAACCACAGGCTGAGACAATGGGTATAGAAAATAAGTCACAAACAGCTTGCAACTAATCTGAGACCAGCCCCAAAGGCCTTGTTTTCTTAAGGACACAAGGCTAGAAATTTATTTAGACTCAGTTGTGGACATTCTGTAGCAGAAAAGAGATGAATGTTATTGAGGAAGAAGTTCAATTCCTTAGTTTTGTTGTGAATATGTTTTCTACCCTGAGATTTCTTGCCCATCAGGGAAATAGATTCTTGTACTTTGAACAGCTGGCTGAGAGTATGATGGAAAATTTATATAAGGCTGAGGCTCTGAGGATACCTCAGGGATAAAGTCATATCCCCAGGCTGTAGTTTTATCAATTTTTATCTCTTGTCTGATGGTTATAGATGCAACTAGCCATGAATACATAGAAGACTTCTGTTTGGAGGCACTTCTGGTATTTTTTCATGAAACAATTCTCTTCTTAAAATAGTAAAGAAGGCACTGACCACACACAAAGCGAGGATCTGTCCACTTCTGTCCCTTGCCATTCAACCTCAAGTCCGAGTGGTACGCATCTGAAGGTCTCCTAATATCACTTGTGCAGTGCTGCTTGCTTGTTTGGTACATGATCATTTGACCAAATGAGTAGACTTGTTTTTAAAGGCATGATCACTGTTTCTACAGCCACATGCTACTAAGTGGCCCTGGTCTTGGGAATATGAGAGTTCTATTTTGATCAGGTGGAGATAGCAAGTCATTTACTAGGAAATTTGTCAGCCTGTATTTCTTGAAATGAAGTAGAAGCATTTTCAGATAAAAATACTATTATGGGCTATTTTAGTGAAAATCCATTTTTTCTTTGTAAATATCCTATTTGGCATTCTAGCAATAATTTTTGTATATAAGTCCCCACTCAAGGATATGATGGACTCTAAAACTTTAAAAAATATTGTTAAAACTTAACCACCAATATCTCATGCTAACTTTAATTTGGGATGATGTTAAATTATCTTAAATTTACATATATTCTGAATAGAAAAAGCACAAAAATGTCAGGTAGTACAAAAATCAAATGGAAAAGAGTAAAATGTTCTTTGCAGTACATTTCTCTTGAGAACAGAGCTAAGTAATAGCTAAATCAAGTAGAGATTTTTACATAGTGAAGTCTGACTTCTGGACAACCAGGCAATTATTCAAAATGTTATATGGGTCACATACTAGAGAGGGGCAAAATAAGTACAGTCACTATTTTCAAGAAACATAGTTAAGCTAACAGCCCAAATTGTGTTATCTATAAAGTGGTGTTAATACAAACTGCTTTAAAGTGTTATGTGAAGATAAAAGGATATGAAATGTGGTTAAATGAAATAATATGATTAAATGAAATCATATGGAAAATACAAATAACACAAACTCTTGGAAATTCTTAAGCTTAAGAAGCTTAACATTTAACAAGTGTTAGAATCATTCTTGCTTTTGGGTGAAACTTCCAGCATGGATTACAGATGGTGAAGTTAGGAGTTGATTCTCAGCCGTGAAAATGTCCAATTGACATTTTTGTTTTGCACCAGGAATCAAACTCAGGACCTCTCGCTTGCCAGACAGGCACTGTGACACTGAGCTATATCCCCAGCACTCGACTTGTTTTGCAAAGCAGTGATAGCTGCATTAGAAGTCTGGGGGTTAACTTTACTTGTATTGACATTAACTGAGTCAGAGGTAAAGAATTCAATGTAAAGCTAACTGAAAAATAGACACAAAAAGAACTGGGAAACTACTAGAAAAAAAATACAGGCTTATATTTTATAATCCTGTGGTAAGGAAAGCATTTCTAAAGGTGATGTAATTTCAAGGAGGAAATATTTGAGTAAGAATAAATTCACTTCTATAAAAATGTAATGCTTCCATGTGTACAAAAATTATATATGTTTAAACAAATGGAAAATGAAGGACAATATTTGCAAAATATATAACAGACAAAGATCTTTTAAATCATAAAAATAAAATGAGCAACTCAATTAAAATATCATCCAGGGTATGAACAGACAATTCACAAAACCTAAATCCCCTAAAGACAAATAAACTTCTGATAATATGGTTAAAACCACCAACTAAAAATTTCAAATAGCAATAAAGAAGTTAAAAATCTACATATCAAAAAATTTGGCAAAGTTTAAAATGGTGACTAGGTGTGGTGATGCATGCCTATAATACCAGCACTCGGAGGCTGAGGCAGGAACACCGTCATGATTTTAAGGTCAGCCTGGGCTATATAAGTGAGGTCTAGGCCAGTCTGCACTACACAATGAGACCCTGCTTCAAACCTCACTCCAAATAAAAATAAAAGTAAATAAAGTGGTGGCTACTCAATGAAAGTTGATGAGTGTTTAGAGAATCATGTACATTCCCATGTTCTTGGTAGAAGTGTGAAGTCATATAAACGTTTGGTTCAAGTTAATCACATGTGTAACTGCTTGATGGAGAAATCATTTACCAAGAAAATATCTTTCTACGTATTTATCCTATTGTAATACTTGGAATAATGCCTAAAAATATAGAAGCTTGTATGTCCACTGACCCTGTTGTAGTTAAAATTAGCAATATTCCACATGTCTAGCAATAAAAAATATATTAAGCAAGTTGTGGTACTGTAGGTCTATGTTCAGGGCTTCTCAACATCAGCAGAGCTGACATTTAGATCACTGTCAATCTTGGTTATAGATGTTCTCCAGTGCATTGTAGGGTGCTGAGCTGCATCCTGGCCACCACCTATCAGCATCATCTGCCCAGCTGTGACATCCAAACATTGCCAGACATTGCCAGCCATTCCTTGGAGAACAGGGAAAATCATGTGGAAAACTGCTCCCTGCATCCCTGGTTAGGAGTCACTAATTTAAGTGAATATGATAGTGTTCCATTTTAATTTTTTTTTTTTGAGACCAGGTCTTGCACTGTAGTTCAGGCTGGCCTCCAACACACTTTGTAGCCCTGGATGGCCTTGAACATGTGCCCATCCTTTTGCCTCAGTCTCCCATGTGTTGGGACTTCAGATGTCCACCACCACATCTGGCAGTGTTTTAAATGAATGTATCAGAGCCACATTCCACATGTACTTGACATGGAAAAATGAGCATGTTATATTGTGAAATTAGGTTAGTAATTACTGAATATTATATACTCTGCATAACCTGACTTATGTAAGTAAAACTCATTTTGTATAATTATCTGTGGATAATGCTAATATGTCCCTTGGCAAAAATCAGGGAGAGTTCAAACCAATGGTCAGTAATGAAACTCTAATCCTAGGCATGGAGCAATGCCTGTGTTTCATACGAGATAATCACATATACTCTCTGATATGCACCTCTACACAAGGTCACTGGAATAATCAAGGGTTCATGATAAAAGACATTTAAAACATGACAGAGAGTCACTAGATGAAAATATTCTGTTTCTGAAAAAGATAAAACTGGCTTTGTAGTGATCATTTTTAAGCTTTTGCAAAATAGATTAATAATGATTTCTCTAAGGTTTTTTGTACATATGAAATTCGTATTTCAGAACCCATCAGCTGATATTCAGCTCACCCTCACCCTTGCTTTTCTCCCCAATCTTCTAGGCTTCCCTTTGGCTGTATTTACTTGGTGTTTCTCTTTGCTGCAGTTCATTTATTTTTGCACTGATGATTTTTTTTAAAACACAGAAAATGTGACCTTGACAAAGCTTTGGAAAGACAAGCCATTTAAAACATGAAGGTCTCTAGTGTTTTTTGTCCTGTGCTCATATCTGTCTTAAGGATTATAAAGAATAATTTCCTTGCCTTTCATCGTTTAAAAATCGGGAGTGATGATCAGAACTCTCGGAATTTAAAATGCCTAGAGCTCAGAATGATGGAAGTTGGGCATCAAGTGTGCGTTGTCCTTGCTTATCTATCTTTAAATGAAAAAAGAGAGGGGGAGTACACTAGCTGTATAATTATCTGGGTCTTCAGTGTCAAATAAAAGAATTTATTTGATTGAGAGATTTGTTTAACAGGAGACCCCATCTGTGATAGAAAGAACAAAATTAACTGTTATGCTTCATTTGTTTTCATTATCTACAAAACAGCATGTCTCTAAGATCAAACAGATTTCATTCTCTTTTTCTCAACGCAGCTTTGGCAAGTGTCTCTGAAGAGAGAAAAATGTCCTTTTTTTCTTACAGGCCAGTGAGCCTGTAGAAAACAAAGTAAAGGTACATTGGATTCAGGAGTTTAACACAAATTAGTATGATCATATGTGAAGGAGAAGTTATTTGATAGACATTGTGCAGATTTCTAGACATTCTGACTGTACAAAAAGCATTCCTGGAAATGATGAAAGATTAGATCGTTGGAAAGAGGAAGATTAGATGAAAACTTCAATTACGGACGAACAGAGTCTTGTATTCTGCTGAATCGCATACTCTTTGTGTAAGCAACTGGGAATTGATTTCAGAGCTCCTTCCTTCAGTAGGTTCTGACATGGAATCACAGAAACACTAAATAATTACAGGGTGAGCTGTAAAATAAAAAAACACATAGTAGATTTTTAACAAAGCAGCTACCTTGAATAATAACCAACATTAGAGAATCTCACTTACACTGTGATTGAAAGACCTCCCAGATACCAACAGATTTCAAAACTTTACCTAAAACCCAGTCTTCCCTCTGAGCTCTAGACTTGTATGTTTCATTTGTATTATTTATCTCCACTTAGACGCTCATAGGTGTCACAAACCTGATTTGGATAAAATTGGCCCTTTGATTCCCTTCACACACCTGTTCTCCCCAGCATTACCATCTCAGCAAATGGCCTCACAGGCCATTTATTTAGTAACTTTAAACCAATCTTGACTGGGCTCCTTCTCTTTCATCCCCATGCAATCATCAGCCAAATCCTATCAGTTCTAGTTTCAGAACATACCTCAGTCCAGCCCTTTCTCACTCCTACCATCACAGTTCTTACTCTTGTGTCTTACAATCCTTCTCCCTCCAAAAGTCAAGACAAAATTGAGGGGCCCAGGATATAGCTCAGTGGCACAGTGCCTGCCATAAGCATAGGTCCTGAGTTTGATTTCCAGTACGTAAAAACAAATAAATTTTAAAAAGAAAGTCCAAACTGAATGTGCCTCACATTCAGACAGTTCCCTTTGCAAAACATTTCAATGGCTTCATATCACAAACCAAAACACCTAGTTCATAACCATGGGTCACAAGACTAATTGATTCAGCCTGTGGCTTTCGTGCTAATTTGCTCACCTAACACACAGCTCCTTCTCCTTCTCTTGCTGCCCTTCAATCACACTGTTGACTTGTTCCTCTAATCTGGCCCATCCTGCTCCAGATGTGTCCACTGGCTGGCTGCTCTGCAAGAAGTGTTCTCCCCCATTGAACCCCATGACTCATGCTTTCATTTCAACCAAGTCTGTATTCATTGTCATCTTCCCAGAGTAACTTTTCTTGGCTACACTCCCTGAAAGAGTACCACCGATCTTCACACTTCTTTATTTTATTTTTCTCCACATCACTTAAGATGCCTGTCATTATCTATCTTTTTATGAAACTTATGCCAATCTTCTCTGGATTGTTGATTGACTTTCTGTCTGCTCAATTCATCCTTTGCTAGAAATAAAGGGTTAAAATGTCTAATTATTATTTTATTAGAGTCTGTCTTTCCCATTAGTTCTATTAATATTTGCTTCACATACTTGTTGACTCCAATATTGGGGGTATATGTATTTATAGTTGTTATTTTACCTTAATTAACTGATCACTTTATTTCTATATGCTAACTTTCCATGTCTCTTTTTACTCTTTTAATTTAAAATGTATTTTATTTGATAAAAGTGTGGCTACTTCTGCTTTATTTTAGATTCCATTTTCATGCAATATTTTATTCCACTACTTCACATTTATTCTATGTTTGTTCTTTGAGATGAAGTGAGTTTCTTTTAAGAAACATATAGTTCAGTTTTGTATTTTATACATTAAGTCAATCTATGCCCTTACAGATATGTATATGTATATATAAATAATTTTTCTTTTATTAGTACATGTTTTCAGTACACAGTGATTACACTCATCATGAGGAGTTGGCACATGGACATAAATGTAATCTATTGAAATCTAAGTTGATTACTAATAGGCAAGGTCTTATTATTGCCATTCTGCTATTTGTTTTCTAGTTTTATTGCAGTTCTTTTATTTTTTTTCACCCTCTCTTATAGTCTTCCTTTGTGGTTAAGTGATTTTTCTCTAGTGTGTTTTGACTCCTTGTGATGTTTGGTGTATCACATATTTTTCTTCTATATTTTTATCCATTTATCTATTGATAGACATTTAAGTTATTCCCATATCTTGGCTATGGTGAAAAATGCTGCAGTGAACATGGAGTGCAGTTATCTTTTTTATATACTGATATCAATTCTTTTGGGTCTATACCCAGAAGCAGGTTTATGCTTATTTCTAATTACTTAAAAAAACTTTTCTTTGGTGGAATCTTTTGTTTAGTCTGTGTGCTCTTTTTATGAGTGTAATGTTACAGTATTCTTGATATAGTCAAATAGGCTTCTTAAATTCCTCTCCATTTCACATGTACAGTTGTAGCCACTGGGTTACTCTACCAGGTGCCCAGTCATCTTCTCCTACCACCAACCCTTCCATTGCACTGAACTTTTCTGTGAAATCTTATCTGCCCCTCTGAAGCCTCCCCACCCATTTGGTCAGTTCTGAGGGGTTTTCATCTCTGCTTTCCCATCATTCTAATTCCTTTTCTTCTTTTACATTTCCAGATATCCTCAAAATGTGTGATTTCTTTAATTTTGTAACTTGAACAACTATTTCCAAGATGACAGTATGTAATTTATCAAGTAGTGATGTCTTAGTGTTTTTTTGTTCTTTTATTTTTTTCCTTTGGAATTCTGTATTGTTGCTACCCTTTTTTGTTTTGTTGTTTTTTTCCCTTGCTTTAAATAAAATCTAAAAATAAAATGTGTGATTTGATGATAGAACTTAAACTTTTTTCCAAAGTGTCCATGAATTTACCATAATTATTCAACAAACCGATGAGATTTTTTTTAGTGCAAAGAGTGGCAAAACTTTTTGTCTCAACACAGAAGTAACATTGGTTTTTCACTTAGTTCTGTTTTCCATAAAGTAAATGATTCTTATTCCCTGTAAATCTACATAACTACAGTAAGGATGCCTCATAAACATGTTGATTCTATAGCTCATAAGGAACCGTATGAGTCCCTATTAGGAGTCCAAAGGGTCTGCACAGGAATGCTTGAGGAGTCTACAATAGAAGCTGAAGAGTCTATACTACACTGGAAGCCAGGAGATGACATCCAAGGTGAAAGCGAAGACTGGAGCTCCTCCAAAGAAACAGAAACAGGTCCATACTTCCTTAGTTCCCCTTTATACTATCCAAGTGGAATTGCTAAGCTGATTTTATTATGTTTCTCTTAACTAAGCTTCTCAAGTTGACACACTGAACCATCACAATATTTCATTAAATAACCCTTAACAAATGTTCACTTTCATGGAAGAATTTAATGGGAACTTAATGGATTTATTCTATTACTTTGTTCATCTTGAGAACTTTAAAGTAGATATTACTATTAATGGACTTAATATATACATTTCAAAGAGTTTTTCCAATTATTCAGAATTTAATCATTGAAGTTTGCCAAATCAAGTAGAAGAACCAAAGACTAAAATAGTTACATATTTGGATAAATATTTTTAAATTTAAGACTGTTATAAAAAGATTGGTGGTCTGATAAAGAGGGATGTTCCTCACATATATTAGTAAATGGAAAAGATTATTCATTGAGATTTTTCCTTTGTATATATAAGAGTTTAGTTGCTCATTTATCAAGTGGACATTTGTTTAGTTCTAATAACATGTGAGAGACTGTGATAAAGAAGGAAAGATTTCAGAATCAAATGAATGAATGAAGAAATGGACAGTTAAACTACTAACTATACTAGAAGGTTGTGTGTGCTGAAAAAGAATTAAGAACTAGAGTTTTCTAGACTTATAAATGAATATTTCAGTAACTGTATTGAATGCCTATCTGAAAAACAAATAATATGTATCTATATGACAGATGTTAAGTGAGGAGAACAAATTGCAGTGTAATGCATACCTTATGAATCTATTTGATAAATAGAAATACCAAGGAAAGGTTTACAAATGTATATGTATATTTCTATATTCATGTAAGTTTTATGGAAAATAAACACAGTTTTCAAAAAGGAGTAAGAATGGGAATAAAGTGAACTGTTGGATTTTAAAAATAAGTGTCTAACTCAGCCACCTGATATTTGACAAAGGGGATAAACATGTTCACTGGAAGAAGGATAGCTTCTTTAATA
>PVJX010017504.1:23756-38321 GCA_004027295.1 Dolichotis patagonum
GCAAACTGCATAGGAAACACTTCAGAGAATCAACAACTGGGATCTCATATTATTATTGAAAAGTTTCTGCACTTCAAAAGAAATCACCAACAGAGTCAAAAGAAAACCCACAGAATGGGAAAGAATTCTAGCCAGCAACCCCTCAAAGAACTTATATCCAGAGCATATAAATAATTGAAAAAAATCAAGCCCCCAAATTCAAAGATCCTCTCCAAAAATGGGCATCTGAGATGCACACACAGTTCTCAGATGAAGATATACCAATGGCAAATAAATACATGAAAAAATGTTCACCATCAATGGTCATTCAAGAAATACAAATTAAAACAACTTTGAGATTTCATCTCACTCCGGAAAGAATAGCTGCCATCAAGAAATCAACTGATAACAAATGTTGGCGAGGCTGCGGGGAAAAAGGAACACTGCTTCACTGTTGGTGGGAGTGTAGACTGATGCAACCACTATGAAAATCAGTATGGAGAATTCTCAGAAGACTAGGATTGGAAGCTCCATTCAAACCAGCTATTCCCCTCCTGGGTATGTTCCCAGAAAAACTGAAAATTTCATATCACAGTGATATATGTGCACCCATGTTTATAGCAGCACAATTTTTTTTTGGTACCAGGAATCAAACTCATGACCTTGCACTTGCCAGGCAGGCGCTTAAGCCACTGAGCTAAATCCCTGGCCCTAGCAGCACAATTTGTAATAGCTAAATCTTGGAAACAACCAAAATGCCGATCAACCACACAGTGGATGAAAAAGATGTAGTATTTTTATACAATGGAATATTCCTTAGCTTTAAGAAAGGATGATCTTGAGGCCTTCATAGGGAAATGGAGACAACTTGAGACTATCCTCATTAGTGACATAAATAAGAATCATATTTATAAATATCACATTGTGTCTCTAGTGTAAAAAGTAATAAGAACTGTAGGAGTAATAAAACCCAAAATGTGTAATTGCTACTGTAAAAAAGAGAGGAAAAGAGGGTGCTCTAAAGGATATAATTGCATGTATATTTAAGTGTGTAAGATGAATGACCATATTACTGTTTTTGTTAGATCGTTGAGCAGAACTGTTAACAGTCTCACTGTTTGAATGTCTTCTGTGTATGTTTTAATTTTGTAACTTGAACAACTATTTCCAAGATGACAGTATGTAAGTTATCAAGTAATGATTTTTTAGTGTTTTTTTGTTCTTTTCTTTTTTTCTTTGAAATTCTGTATTGTTGCTACCCTTTCTTCTGTTTTGTTTTGTTTTCTCTTTAAATATAATTTAAAAAAATAAGTGTCTAGACATTTTTCCATTCTGAAGCAGGCTATACTTTTATATTTTAAAAATTGATACAAAAATATCTAACAAAACCAAATGCAGCTCCAGATCTTCAGCGTCCTTACAGAAGAGATGGCTCTTGTCTGTGCCCTTCACTAGACATTCAAGATCCAGGAAATTATTCCAGCCCCAAAGCAAATGGTAGGATATTTGGACATTTAAAATGTTTTATTTTATTTTAAATTGACAATTTTTGACAAGTACTTTTTCTGTGGCTCAAACTTTACATGTATCCTCTAATTTATAGCCTTAAAACAAATGTAGAAGGTAAGTATTCTTCTCTCCACTAAACATAAAAAGATTCTCAGACAGAGACAGGTAACTCACTCAAGGACACATTGTTGAAATTAGAGCAGTGTCTTCCTGGTTCTTTCCAAAATCTCAACATGTTTCATATGCCAAAGACATGTGTGTCCATGCAAATGTTCATAATAAAGAAGCAAAACTAACCACCCCACCATGAAGAAACTAGATCAGGTTTCCTGGATAGTGGTGTCCTTTAGTAATTATGTGAAATCTTTATGTGAGCCAAGGAGGAAGAATCATGGTAGAAACTCAGTTCTTCAACCTGGGTAAGCATGGATTATATACTGAAAACATCAATGACCAAGAGGAACAGCAATCAAGTGTGAGAAATTGTAGTCCACAAGAATTTGGGGAAACAAAGTTTTCCTTGAAGGGGCTGTACCTTTGGGGGCTTTTTCTTAATAGTTCAGATTTTATCTGAGGATATTGAGGGCAACTTCAGTGACAGGAGTGCACAACAATTCCATAGTAATGTCTAGCACTGTCAGTGAAACAATTTTGTTCCTAAACCTCCAGTTGGGGGTGAATACTAGTACTGAGTGTACAGTGAGATTTTCACTAAAGCAGGGTAGGATTGAGGCTTTGGCTTTGTCTCTTGGGCTGTTAGCTTACATGTAACAGTATGTTGGATCCAGCTCGTACTAGCCTGCAAAGAGCTGATTGTGCACATCTCGCCCCACGTCCATGGTCAAATCTGTCATGTTCGTAGTCTGTAATCATGCACAATGGGAGTACTTAAACCATGAATACTGGCAAATACTCCAAATCAGGACTTTTCTAAGGACTGCCTCTAGTTATTAATACAAATGGGAAACAGGCAGGGGGGCGATATCAAGGTTTTTCTTGCATCTGGGAATAAAGATGAGAGGATAAGGAGGCAAAGGATGGTATCCATCCCCTAATCCATCCCCTAATCATATCTGAGGAAGAATATTTTAAGCACATGGAAGAGCATCTATGCAGCAGGAGTGTCAGGGAGTAAGCAATACTATTTGGGTACCCAAGTTGTCATCTCGAGAAAGGAAGAAATATTTGATCAAGTGTGTTTTTGTTCATTTTGTAGACAATAGCTTTAAGAGTACAATAAGGACTGAAGGAAACAAACACTTTTTAGCATTTTGAGGATCCCCTCAACCCCTACACTTGGGAATACTTCTTACAGAGAACACCAGTAACAGTGTTAGTGCCTGACCACATTTCTTAAAAGTCACAACAAAAGACTGAGGTGGGCTCATTTCTGAGGCTGTGTAAAATACTTGTTTTCAGAAACAATCAAAGTTGCCTTTAGACAAAGGCTGAAAATTTTGTGTCAGCAGGTGGGAACTATGATACAGCTCTATATGGGTATTAAACCTCATTTCTACCCCTTCTTATAAGACCTGGGAAAGTATGGGTTCTGTTTCTGTTGTATGCCCCCTTTGGATTTGGTTCAAGTTGGTTGGGGATGGATCCCATAGGTTTGGTTTACATTTGGCTATGGGAAAGGCAGACTTCTAAGATGACTCATTATAAGCCCCACCCCCTGGTCTTCACATCTCAGTATAATCTCATCCTGTTAAGTGTGGGCAGGACCTAATGACCTGATTCTAATGAATAGAATGTGGAAAATGATGCAATATCACTTCAGCAGACTGTATTGCTTTTTAGCTTCTTACTTTAATAAAGAAAGTTACCATTTGGAAATACCCACATTACAAGGAACTGAGGGTAGTCTCAGCCAGCCAGCGGCCAGTAGGGAACTGATCCTTCAGCTCAATAGCCACTGAAGAAATGAATCCTGACAATAACCATGTGAATGATCATGGGAGGAGATTGTTCCTTATTGAGCTTCATGTAAGAGTACAGCCTTGTGTGACACCTCAATTGCAACCACACATTTAAGCAATGTTTAAATTCATGACTTATATAAATTGTGGGCTCATAAGCTAGGTTTCGGGGTTATGTGTTATGTAACTAACACAGTCTGGGGTGGAGGTCACAGATGTTTGTGCATACAATTTCAGATGTGCATTAACAGTCATAAACCCCATAGCAAAAAAAAAAGGATAGTTAAAAAATGGTAGACTACTACAAGAACTAATACCTGGGGATATGAAAAGATATAGTGACAAACAGATAGACTTTAGCAAGTCTGATAAACCTAGTTTTAAATAATTGAAGTTGTAAGTTAACTCCTGCAGAATTAAAAGCAGATAAAGAGGAAACATTATGCAATTCTGCAGTGAAGTATACACTTTTCCCCACACCACTGCTCAAGTACTGAAAGAGTATTAGCTCATTTAAGACTTTTAATAATGGTGTAAGAGTAGTAACATTATTATCAGAATTTTGTAAGTAAGGTACCAGGAGGTTAACTTGGGTCATTTTAAGTCACCAAAAGGGACTGGTAGAGTGAAACCTTGAAATGGATCTGTGCTTTTAGGTACTATGTTTTCCTACTCCTCAATGGCAAGTCAGTTACCTTGGTTGAACAAAAGTTCTGAGACAGGAACTCTTGAAAAAGGAAATCTCCTGATTATGAAAATTAGGAGCTCCAGAGAACTGAAAAAAAGGCAAAATTCAGATGACAAACATTGTTCTTTATCTTCCAGAAGCTACAGGGTTTATTGTCCTCCATGAATCAGGAAAGAAACTAAAAGAAAAACAAAATGAAAACTTCTGTGAATGGCAATGTTTTCTTCCTGGGTAAACAAAAAAACCCAGGTAGATAGCAGGCGCTGTTCCTGAGAGGCTGGCAACAAAGAACCTTAGTCATGGGGTAACCACATTTCCCCTTAGGACAACCAAGTGGTCCTCCTTGGTGGCAGGTACTGAGGAGCTCCTATTGCTGACACAAAAGTCACTGATTTTGAGTTTCCAAGACAAGGAACACTGAAAAATCTCCCCGTTAACAGAATACATCTTCTCTCTCCAGAGCAGTGCTGCTCAATAAAGCATTTAGTGCATCCCCTCCTACCCCCTGCCCACAACACTTGACAACATTTGGGGATTTTTGGTTGTCATACTAAAGAGTACTACTAGCATGAAGTAGGTCAATGCCAGAGATGCTGCTAAACATCCTACAAGGCACGGAACAGTACTCAACACAGCAAAGCACTGTCCTTGAGGAAGAGGTATGTTGAGTCACTGATTCAGACATCACTCCAAGCATCTCTAGGAAAAGAATTGCGTGGGAGAGGAGGACAAGTGTTGATGAGCACAAGAGAAAGCATCTCCTGTGGCATTTTTTAGTGAAATGGGTTCCTCAAAACAGGCAAAATAAATGGCTCCGTGAAGTCTTGAATTGGTGTTTATCTTAAATTGTTGAATTCCTACATCTAGAAAAATCAGACATCTGGCTCATAACTGGAGTTAGTGAGTGAGACTCATGCCATAAAATTTAGAGTCCAAATAACCTTTTTTTCCCATGCCTGAAATATCCTCAATCAACAATTAGGATCATCAGGTACCTTGTAAAATGTCTGGACATGCATTTTCTGGTTTCTAAATAGACACAGAAATATGGAAAACCTGAGGAGCTTCATTATTCAGCAGCAAAAGTGATTCACTGAGAGCCCAGAAGCATAAGCACTTTAACTTAACAGGTGCATTGGTATAATTTGAACTGCATAATAGCAAAGTCAAAAAGCCATTTACTCATTGACAGATATAAACAAGCCCAAGAAATTTAAAAAGAGAGGCCTTGCCAGAATAAAACTGAAACATATGTTGAAGAAATAAAATAATCTTACCAACAAAGAACCCCACTGTACCAATATAACAGAGAGAAGGAACAATTTTTTAAAGAATAAGCAATACCAGATTTACATGCTTGTGAAGTAGCTCAAAATTACCTACAAAGTCTGGACAGAATTTAATAAAAATTTCTACAGTGAGGAAGAAGAAAATAATTCAATCTTAATCTTCTTGAGTAATAAAGGGATTCGCTTGTGATAGTCGCCTGTTTACTCTGTCAGTGAGTTAATTTTGGAGGAATATGTTTACAGCATCAAGTAGCAGAAGGCCCTGAACTTTTAATTGTAATATAAAAATATTGGACCTCTTTTTGGCCCTATGATGCTTTCAAGTAAATATTCTAAGATGGAGAGGAGGTTTGGGAAGCAGCCATCCCCTCACACCTCAAAGAATATGTCATCATTTTACTCTCATGCAGAGAGAAAAGACAAAGCAGTGTATTTGGTTCCACCCAAGTACCAGGCATTTAAAGTACAGTCAGTCCTCATTATTCATTGCAGCTATGTTCTATAAATTCACTGTAAACACAAAATTAATCAATATTGATCTACTGCTCCTGGAGAAAATAAAGTGTGGAGTACTTGAAAGCATCTGTTCACATTTTCACATACCAATTAGGATACCACCTTGTTTTGGGTGTTTGTTTAAAATCCTTATTTAATATATACAGTTAATTTATTGCCATTGAACTCATGGCCAGCAGTACTTTAACTCACGCTTGAGTGAATCTTTTTGAATGTGCATATTTTCTCCATAAAGTACATAACAGTCTTCAAGTACTTAAAAACACTAGGCACCATTTTGGCACTATACTTGGAGACAATTTTAAATAGCAAAATTACCAACTAAAAGCATAAAAACGTGACATTACATAGTCACCCCCCAAAGGACACTTGTTCCCAGTGTGAAGACAAGAAGGCAGATCCTTGTTTTCTTTGACCCCGGTCAGGTACATGACTGTTTTTTTCCATGCTGCTCATTTTTAGGAATAGTAGTGAAAGTATTACCAGTATTAATTTTGTAGTTACAAATAAATGTTAGTAAATAGGCAAATCCACAAATACAGAGCCATGAACAATGAAGATCAATTGCTTAGTGTCCTGTTTAAAGCTTACAAGGTCCTTGTAATGTAGGGAGATCGTTTCTGTATTATGTAAAAAGGATAGGCTCTGAGAGATTTGATAGCTTTCCAAGGTTATAGAAATAGTATGTGGTCAATCTGCTGGTGAACAACTCTTGGATTTCCACGACACTCCTAGGACTTGAAATCTATTGAGGGTCATTCAATAACAGCAATCAGGTAAAGTGAAAAAAAATCAGTGGTAGAATCCAAGTAGTCAACAGGAGGAATGGCAAAAGAGAGGAACTCTAGAAGGCTGTGTTTGCTAGCAATGTATGTGGAAGTTCAATGAATTCTTTGAGTTTTCCCTGGAGTAGCAGGAGAAATTTGAAGGAAACACTGGTTTTGTTCATTCTGAGTGTGAGATGAAGAGTTAGTGCTTTATAATCATTGTTGTGAGGTTCTATTTTGTAATCGGGCCATGTGAAATGTGTAGCATCTTTGTAAAAGTCAACAATGTGCCCCACAGGACTCATGAAAATGTGATCTATTTTCTAAGTCTAAATGTGGTACTATTTCTTTTAGTGCCCTCCTGGGAGGACTGTAGCTGTGTACATCAGGGTAGAGCTCTGATAAATTCCCATGGGCACCAGTTGAGGCTATCTTATGATGATGAGACCTGGCCATGGTTTAGAGGAATGAAATGGTTTAGAGGAATATTTAGTATTTGTCCATATTTGATGCCCGCATTTTGAATCAGACTTCCTATAAAAGTATTGGTAGATTAAAGGAAACTAGGGCTAAAGGAGATGATAGATGCAAGGAAATAAATTCAAAGGAATTCTTAATATTCTTCATACATTCTTGTTTGACACCCACTTGAGGGTAAGTCACAGTTTTTTACTATAACCTCCATAACTTAGGAGAGCAGGAGCTTTCCACAAATAACCCTGATCTTTTAAGAAATGTTTTAAAGAAACATCAGTGAAAAATAAAACAGGAACATTAAAAAGGAACTAAACACACCTTATTGTTTCAAATGTTGATATTTCCAACTAAATTCCTAACTAAAAATTCAAAGCACAAGAAGCAAATGATTTAAGAAAAGACTTATTTTTAAATTCTCAACAAATTATATCGTGAGTCACAATATTATTAAGATACTTTGAAAGTGTGTAGGGTTAAAGTAACACTTAATAGTTTTTACCATGATACATGGTGGCTTTTCTTAAGTACCATAATTTGAGGAAGTGCTATAATTGAGATCACAAAGACAAAACAAAGGATTTTTAAGAATAAAGCAACTAAGTCAGCTTTAATGATTTCCAAGAAGCCTTCACGCTTTTGGTTAAATACCTGCCTGTGAGCTATTTAGGTCACGTTAAAAGTTGCAATCAATTGAATGAGAGTGTTCCCTATTGTCAAAGCAGGGTTGTAAAACTGCAAGTAACATAGACTGGTTGGCCACAAGACAAATCAAATGAAGCTCGGACTCTGGTTTATTAGGCCCACATATTGTAAATAAACCTTGGTGCCTAGAGAAACATCTTGCTCCCAGCTTGTGTCTGTTAAGTATTGTGAAATGAATTAATGAATAAGTACACTGGCAAAAACCAAGGGCATTGGGAAAGACATGTAATAATTCAAAGACCTCACCAATTTCAACCAATGGGATTGTTTACTAACTAGAATTACTGCTTCCTTCTTGGAATATGGCCTTTTCAGAGAAAATTCAAAAATTTTACATCTTCATTCTCTCATATTGGAGTTTTATTGTACCCTTTCTTAAGTGGACAGACCAGTAAGCCAGATTCACTTTTATCTGGGTAAAAGATGAATTGTAAGGGAGGAAGAATGGGGTTAGGAAATAGATTAAACTCCCAACTTGCTGCAGCAGTGAAATTTTCAGTGTTGCCAAGGTATCTTAACAAAGCTAGCCATGCATAAGTAACTGTGATATGCTCATTATATGCTCAGAAATTCTGACATTGTTCCATTATCTACTATACCTATATATAACGACACCATGATCATTCTCTACAGAACATACAGGTACTCAGGAAAGGAGATTAAGACAATTCCTTTTATGATGACTTTAATCACCATAAATGTAATTATAAGACTTATACCTCATCTTAATTCTAAAAAGCTCTTTAGCTATGGTGAATGAAGCACCCTATATGCTTTTTTTCCCCCCGATTTGATGGCTAAGACCTGCAGAGGGCATTGAAAATCAGACACTAGTATGCTACTGCCACCCATAGATTCAGCAAGCATTTGCTAAGCTCCTGGTATATGATTGGCTGGGAACTTAGAACGCAGGATGCAGGTTAATAAGCTATGAGTCCCACTCATAAGGACTTCCAGTCTAAGAATCATAAACAAACATCTCTGTAAAAAATAGCTCAATGATGAGAAATACAAGGTGTGACAAATGCATATATAATGTACAGTGGGAATCTAAGGAGACTGTCATCTATTCTGCTTAGAGTATTAAGGAAAAGCTTTAGACAGAACATGAAATTAAACCAAGCCCCAAGTAATGAGTTGGACCAAGAGAGTTCAACGTTGTCCTTACAGCAAAGCAGTATTCTTTAAACACAAATGATATAATGATAGGGAAAGGGTTTGGACTCTCAGAATTGACTTACACACTTTTTATTCTAATAGTATTTGGAAAGGCACACATATAAGACTAAATATAAAATTGCTATGCTTTTATTCTATTATAAAATCAAAACAAATGTACAAATTAAATATGGTCAGAGTTACAATGCCAATGCAATCCAAATTACCCACATTTTATTTAATGTAATGGATGATGCTCTTTTCCTAAAATGAAATTGCTGATGTTGCATCTTCTCATTTGCTGGTTTATGAAATAAATATGTGCACAGTATTATACTTAAAGTAGCATGGAAGAGCTTATGGTAAAAAAGCTCCGGTTACCTCTCTCAGAAGAAACTGCTGTCTCTAATTTTGACTTTTTGATAGGTACTACTCTACTTCTCAATACACTGCTTACATTCATGTATCATTTATGTATCAACCTTTAGATCATCTGATTTCTTGGTTTTTAGATGCAGACTTGGTTGGCTTGCCTACTTCTCTCTTCCCCTCTGTATTACACCCAGGAGAGTACCAATGGTGGTCACCTCTGGATCATTAAACAGCACTTCAAACCTCCACCTCTGAGGCTATCAAATGTAGGCCCTTTCTTCTTTATTTTGTTAGACAGGATAGTATTATCCCATCTTTCTAGAGCTCCTCTTTCTCTTTCCTTTTCCAACTAATGAAATTCTATCTTTCTTCTCCATGATAATATTTATATCCTGGCATAGCTACAGTAAAGTCTACTATGACTGGTTTATAGATTGATTCTAAAGATTTAAAACCTTCTAACATTGGTTTAACCAAATATTTACCCTAGAACCAAATGCATTCTCCAGAGGCAGCACTGAAACCCCAAATCTGTTTATTGTGTAACCTTGGCCAAACAACCTCATTGTGCTTCCCTGATCTTATCTGAAAAATAGGGAATGATAATTTTATATCACAGGGTTGTTATGAGCACTTAAGTGAATTAATATATGTAACATTATACTATGCATACATAACCCCTCAATAAATACTAGCTTTTATTGTAAAACACTTACTTCTTATCCCTTCCAGAGGAGACTGTCCATAGTGTCAGGTTCGAATTGATTGGATTCCTTACTAACAACAGCCTCTTCTTTATGCTATACCATCTCCAAACTGTTCATGATGTCTCTTTTAATTGCCCTTATATCTGGACGCTTTGCTATTAGAATTCTCCATCCTCCTGTATGAATTCCTCTTCCAGTTGGGCAGGATCTTCTTGAAGTTGACTCAGATTTGTTATCCTCATGTGTCCCTGTCTCATCAATCCTGTTCATTTCCTTTTTTCTTAGATTCTCTATTTCCTGTTCCTTGCCTTCCTGTCTCCTGGCTTATTTTTACAATTTTTAAGAAGGAAATGTATCTTCAAGAAACTTTCTATGAAGAGATATACTAGCGTCTAACTTTCTTACATGTCCAGAAGTCATCATTCTGCCCTCATACTGGTTTGATTTTTTTAATTCTATTTACAGAATTTTAGGTTACAATAATTTTTCTTCAGAACCTTGAAATTCTCATGTTAACAGTTTTTAGTAGAGTGACCATGTGTCTCAATTTACCTGTGATAGTCAAGATTCATACCTGTTATCCCAAAGACTGTTTCAGTTGATGTGTTCTGGTTAAGACAGTAAACTACCTGGTCTCTGTACCACCTAGTATTTGATGTTGCTGATGAAAAGAAATATGGTGGTTCAATTGTAGTCTAAATAACTTGTATTTTGTCTGAAAGTGTTTAGACTTCTCTTTACCCTTTGTGTTCCAAAAAAAAAATCCCATAACTTGTAGGTGCTGTTCTCCTTTTGTTGTGATGGCTGCTTGGTTTTTCCTTTCAAACTGAAGTCATTTGCTATTCCTCTGCAGAAGATGATCCCCTCTAAATTCTTTGGACACTTTTTGATCTCCATTTTCCTCCATTATCATACTTGATCCCCAAATTTCTGACTTGGTTACTATGTTTAGGTTACTTAAATAAACAAGGAATAGAGATGGAGGAATAAACATAACACAGTAGTCAATTTTGAATGAATGCTGTCTTTGCCTGTGGAATATGTCTACAAAGATCAAGATGACATGTTATATACTTAGAAAATATATCCTCTCCCTTTGTTATCCCTAAGAAAAAGGCTTATATCTTAATCATAGTTTTATTAGTAGAACAATATTCATTTGGGAAATTATTTTGGAAAAGTATACTTACCACAAATCCCTTGAATCAAAATATGGTTCTTCAATTATTCCAGAAGTCTTAATGCAAGTTAACATTTTTTGGTTCCTAAAATAACAAAACAGTAATATTTCTGACAAACAGAGAATAATTAATGCTAATACCAAAGGTACAAAACTGGTCATCTGGGAGAAATAGGGCTGAATAAAGATGTTTAAAAATTATACCTTTTCCATTCTTTTTGTGGCCTGTTTTACTTTCTTCCTTCTTAATCACACATTACCAGAACTTTTCAGCCCTCACATTCCAGGGTAACTTGTGAGGCTTGGAGCATGGCATAAAAACGCTCCAAGATCATAAGATATTTGCAGTTGATTATGCCACTTGAAGGAAAGAAGAGGTTTGATAAAATGAAATATTAAAATGCCACTCCTGAAACACCTTGGAATCTTGTGGCTGCCACTGTACAAAGTGTTCTCTTTTAGTACTGCAAACTGGAGCCTTGGGGGACCCAGTGGTTGTTTGGTGAGTTTAAACATTTAGCTCCCAGGCATTTTAAGAGGATTCCTCTGGGATTCTCTCTCATACTTCTCAGTGTTATTTCTTTACCCTGGGATTAGAGGCTGCATATACCATAAAGCTTAAACAGGCTCCAATTGGCCAAGGAAAATATGGTCATTAAAAGGGCCTAAAACTGACTCATCCAAGAAACTGTTATAAGTTAGGAATGACATATGAATACCACAATGCAATGTATCTTGTATAAGACTGAACTGCTAGAGGTACAAGAAATATTTAGAAAACAAACAGTGCCTAGAAAAAAACATGTTTTACTTTGTGTTTTAGGAGAACCTGTCACCTCAGATGTGCACAGATTGAGAATGTTCTGGTTAATACTGTGATGGACTATCCAGATTTCCCTTTAGGAAGGAATAATTTACCCCACCAAGGGTTGGGAATGCTGTGAACTATTGGTCTTCATTACAGACTGCTTCAGCTGAATCTAGCAGACTGGATATGCCCTGTTTTCTCTCCAGGGCAAGCCATTCCAATGATGATTTAACCAGGTGGCATAAAGACCCAGACACTGGCTTGTCTCTAGACAATTCTGGAAAGAATATCTCAGCTTTAATGCTCCCATGGGATTAGGTGATAAGACCACAGTGCAACTCAGCCTCTCCCTAACCCAATTTTGCCTCCTCTATGGATCTTGATCCCAAACACTCCTAATTTCACATCATGACATTATGGAATCAGCACTGGGTACTGTAGTGTCTCTTTTTCTTCAAAGTAGTTGTTCATTTCAACATGTGTTATATAGTTGGTTCTTGTAAACTGTTTATAAGGTCTACACATGCATGAGTCTCTACATGTATATCTATCCTTTCTGTATTAGAGGGAAAAACAAAACAAAGCAAGACAAAACAAAACAATTCCTTTTTGATATAATTTCATGTATATTTGAGTGGGTAAGATGGATGACCCTATTGCTGTTTTTGTCAGATCATGGAGCAGAACTGTTAACAGTCTCACTGTATGAATGTCTACTTTACATGTTTTAACTTTGTAGATTGAACAACTATTTCCAAGAAGTTAGTATGTAATTTGTCAAGTAATAATTTCTTAGATTTTTGTTGTTGTTCTTTTCCTTTTTTCCTTGGAATTCTATATTGTTACTACCTTTTATTCTGTTTTTTTTCTTTAAATAAAATTTTTTAAAAAAGAAAAAAAAGCAAACAAAAAACTCCTAATAGATACCTCAGACCTGAACTTCGAGCTCCATCCTGTACCATTTCCACGTCTGCTTCTCAGACAAACAAACCTGCAACAAATTGGAAGAACTAAGGTGCAAGTGCTTTGCCAAAAGACACCCTGATAGCTGCATACCTGTGAAAGCGACTTCAGCACTTTCATTGGAATCTCAGATCCACACTGAGTTAGGGATGACTTTACTGAGTTAGGGATGATTTCATAGATCAATAAGTAGTATGAGTCTCAGAAAAGTTCAGTGACTGATTTATGCCTCAATTTAATAAAGCATTGGTGAAAATTTAATGATGATGGTGTAATGAGTGGCCTCATTTTAGGAACCACTAAATTTACCTGTTACCTCCTATAGTACTTTTCTACTGCCACTACGACAAATGAATACAATAACAAAAATTCATTATACTGTGTTTCTGTAACTCAGAAGTCCTGGTGGGCTTAGCTTTTTTCCCACTTTACTACTTTACAAGGCCAGACTCAAACTGTTGGTTGACTGGGCACTAATTAGGAGGCTTGGGAAAAACCAGTTTCCAAACTCATTCAGGTTGTGTAATTTCTTGTGGTTGTGGAAAGGAGGATGCCCACATCCCTTCTTCCTTTTTTTTTTGAAAGACAATAAAACAAAGGGGGCAGTACAGAGCAGATCAGATCAGGACAACATAGGCAACACAGTACTTTACATTAAGTCAACTGGACATCAACAGTAGCTAACACCATATCTCTTACTCTTCTATAGTTGAACATAGTTTCAAATACAATAATATCAAACATAACACAATAGTATAAAGCCATGCATAGAGTGAAAGAATTACAGGGCTTTCTGAACCGAACAACAGAAAATGTTCAATGGGTACTATAATATCTCATTTTCAATAAAAAAAACTTTTGTTTGAACTATCATACATATTCAAATTCCAATAAGACACAATGTGATAGATAGAACCAACGGTAGCAGAACAAAAAAAGCATGGTAGGACTTCTAAGAAGGATGATACTAAATCAGCAATAGCTGTCATAACGTTTTGTTCAAAACAGCTGTTCATATCATCATGTATGATATAGTCAAACAATACAGGATAAAACCATTCCAACTGATGATTGAAAACTCTGAAAGACTTCAAAGCTATGAGATGGGGACTCATGCTTATGATAAAGTCTTATATACTCTTATCAACTCTCATACTAGGGAGACTATAAGGTATTTACCCATGTGAGTTTGGTTTATTTCGCTTCAGAGAATGGTCTCAAGTCGTGTCCATTTATTTATAAATATCTCAATGAGATTATTCTTTATAGCTGAGTAGTACTCCATTGTATAAAAATGCCACAACATTTGTATCCATTCTTCAGCTGATGGGCACTTAGGTTGTTTCCAAGATCTGGCTATTACAAATTGTGCTGCTATAAACATGGGTGCACATATATCACTGTGGTATGATGTTTTCAGTTCTTCTGGGAATATGCCTAGCAGTGGAATAGCTGGGTCAAATGGGACTTCCAAACCCAGCTTTTTGAGGAATCTCCAGACTGACTTCCACAGTGGTTGCACCAGTCTACA
>PVJX010017505.1:0-38220 GCA_004027295.1 Dolichotis patagonum
CTCCCCTTCCCTCCCCTCACTTCCCTTCCCTTCCTGCCACTGCTGCCCCTTCTTCCCTCCCCTTCCCTTCTCCTTTCTCCTTCTTTCCCCTTCACCTTCCCCTCCCCCTCTTCTCTTTCCTGTTCATTTTGCCTAAATATGTACTAGGCACAGGAATGAGTGTTGAGAAGCCCAGCTCTCAAGCGGAGCATGGTCTGCTTGGCCTCAGATATACTATTCAGTGTAATGTGTAGATGCAGACATGGAAACAGGCAGGGGCCAGAGCTGCACCTCTCTTTTTTGGTCCTAGGAATTGAACTCAGAGCCTTGCACTTGCCAGGCAGGCTCTGTGCTGCTGAGCTACGTTCCCTGCCCAGAGCTGCACCTCTTGAATCACAAGCCTGCTACTCTTCAGCTTTCTCCTGGGGAGGAAAGGTGCTGGAGCTGGAAGCTGTTCCTTCATTTCTGGTGGTGATTTAGGAAGTGTTCCTGTGCCTGGACCTCACGTGATGGTGATGGCAGCCTGGCCTCAAGTACTTTAACTATTAGCTGGGTGACTCTGGGTCAGAAGCACGTGCAAAATGCAGGACACGCTGTCAGCCTGCGCGCCTGGTCTCAAATCCCGGTTCTCACCCATTTCAGGGGGCATCGGTGACTCGCTAAACTTCCCAAAGCCACTTTCTGCTCATCTGTGAAATGTATTACTTCGGGAACAGAGTCAGCTCTGCCCTCCTCACCAGGTGCAAGTGAAGGTCACTGACTTCCCACCTGACATTCCGGGGACCACCTACAGGTGACCGTAGAGAATGTCGCCCTGGGTGTGGGTCCAGTGTACGCCCAGTTCTGTAGCCCTGCTCAGTCTGGGGCACCTCCACGGGGAGGCCCTCCTGTGCCCACACCAGAGCAAGCCTGCATGTTACATTCATGTTGAGCTCCGTGGGATCGGCCTTCCTAGAACTTGTCTAGCATCGTGAAAGGTTTGTGGCTTCTAATTAATGTGCCCCTTTCTATAGGACCATATTGCTCACAAAGGATGGATTGTGCCGCTTTTGCTCACTGATGGATTGCTTTTTTTATTTTTATTTATTTATTTTTCTTTTTGAGACAGGGTCTTGCTATACAGTTCAGGCTGGTCTTGAGCTCACTTTGTAGCCTAGGCTGGTCTCAAGCTTACAGTGATGCTCCTGCCTCAGCCTCCCTAGTGGTGGGATTACAGGCCTGTGCCATTAGCTGGTGTATTCCTATTATCAGCACAAAAAGTAGGATGGTGTAGGTGCTAAAGAAATGTTTGAGAGTTGAATCAATGAATCAATGAATAAAAGGCAGAATGGAGGAGAGAGACTGTCAACCAGCCAGTAGCCAATCAGGAAGACCTATTCTATCTCTCAACCTTTCTTGTATACCTTTCTTGTATACTGTCTCTGTTCCAGGGATGTGGATAGTTCATGGGAGTAAAGAGATGGTTCTAGATGTAACATCTGGAGACCCAAGGGGCCTTCTCTGAATTTGTCTTGCCCTAGACTAGATCTATGATCATTCATTCTCTGTTGCCCAGAACTGCTCATTTCCTTCCGACACTAGTCACAGCTATTCGCCTATGGTACCCATACCTGCTGTCCACATTGGCTCACCACCATCACCCCTGCACTGGGCACAGTGTCCCGCATACGGGGACTTCTGAATGACTAGCATCGGGGGGGATGTAGAGCTACAGGGGAAAATGGGCAAGATGCCTCTTCTTAAGCCATCATGCAGTGGGGAACACAAGAGCCACGATGGATGCGGAACCCCTGTTAGAACACCATGTGACTCTAAGTGATTACCCGCTCCTTCTGTGAACATGATGATAATGTGCTGAAGCTTATGGCAGCTAGAGATGTGAGGGTTCAGTCTGATAGTGGGGTGCTCGTAGGCACTGAGTCTCTTCAAAGAGATCATTTGTTTCATGAATATTTGCTAAGCACTTACTACAGGCCTTCACATGTGATGGTGAAGGAGAGAGCAGTAAGCAGGATGGGCTGGATCTGGTCTCAGAGAACTGGTAGAACGCCACATCCCACGTGGCTGGCAGGGTCCAGGGAGGGGGCAACGGGAGATTAAGAAAAGATGAGAAACCTAAGGAAAGCTGGGACCAGGGGGTGTGGCCCTCTGGTGGAGAGGCAGTGATGCCGTGTGGCCCCAGTGTCTTTATTTATAAGAAGTAAAAGGGGGTGGGGGGGCAGCCTGTGACAAGGTCAAAAGTGCAAGGTCTCAGCATTTTGCTGAGAGCTAGGAGAGTGGAGCGTTGTCAGAGTACTCATGCTGCGGTGAACAGGCGGGATACTGAGGGGCCGGGAGCCTGCAAGTGTGCAGCTGAGCTGGAGGTCAGCTTGTCCACACGGTCTGCCTCTGACAGTCTGTGCTCCTGGGACAGCTTTGCTCTACATCCAAGGGGTTTGCTGACCTCCGGCTCAGCAGCTCCCCACAGTAGGAGTAGTAACTCCTCTCTTCTTTCTGCTCTTGTACTCCTCTCTTCTTTCTGTACCTTGTACTCCTGCAAATGAAGGGCTAGTCTGCAGTGTCCCTTTTTTAGGCGTATAGTAAGCGTTTCTGCTGGAGAAATTGTAGACTGACTGCTCGTGATTTACAAGAGTCCCACATCAGTCTTCCTGTCCTGCATTGAAATTACACATCTCCTGTGCCCATTCTCTGGCTCGCTTGTAAATAATGCAAGCTGCTTGGTTTAGTCCTCACAGCTGCCAAACCTGAGGCCTGATGGAGCCTCAAAACCTTATTTCATTATCTCTAAATTGGGAGTAGTATTAATAATTATAAAAGGATTGCTGAGGGGACTGGGGATTTAGCTCAGTAGCTTAAGTGCCTGCCTGGCAAGAATGAGATCATGAGTTCGATCCCTGGTACCATTAAAAAAAAAAAAAAAAAAGGATTGCTGAGACATTTAAATGAGATAATGAGATAATGTTTGTATTGTACATAGGAAAGTGTTTAGCATGGTAGATACTCAGTATATCTTTGCCCTCTCCCATTATTACTGATCTGGCTTGATTGGGCGCCTTGTCAAACAATGGGGAAAATGAAGCAGAATAGTCAGGCTCTGCAGAAACTGCAAGGGCCCACCACTTAATTCATCCCCTGGAGATTTTAGGGAGGTAAAAGAGAAGCTTCAGGGACAGAGGCATGGAGGCCAGTTGTCAATAGCCCAGGCTTTTGTCTTATTTAGCCACCAACTCCTCCGTGACCTTGGGTCCTTCCTGTCTCTTGCTCACACTTCCGCTGACCATAACCACATGGAGGAGGGCTGGCTGAGCGCTGTCACCTCTCCTCACCTGTGAGTCCCCTACTAGCATCTACAGTGAGTACTTTTTTCTGCCTCTGCAAAGTCTGGAGAGGTCAGAGCTGAGGCACTGGACCAGGTGTGGCCTTTGTGCCAGGGACTGGGCTGCGATTTGCTGTATCCACCTGCCTCTTCCCCAGGGCAGGGACCTGAGGGTCCCATGCTCATCCAATGATGCCATGCCCCTTCCTGCCCCAGCCCTGGCTGGCAGTTCCTGTCTGGGGTTGGAGGACTTGTGCTGGAACTCTGGCTCTGTGGCCATTCGTGCTGTGCCAGATACCCTCCTATGTGCCCGGGGACGTTTGCCCTCGTTATTACTGGGCTCATCACTCTTCTCTTCATTGCTTCAGCTCCCCTGAGGGATCTTTGCCTGACCCACCAGCAGCTGGAAGGGCCCAGAAGAGGGAGGAATGGAAAAGAAGGAACCAGGGGTGGAGGAGTAGGTGCTGAAACAGTGCTGGGTAGCTGAGCAGATGGCAGGGGGGAGGGCAGCAGGACATGCAGCCGGGAGGTGAGCGTAAAGCCTACGCCGAGAAGGCAGCAAGCAAATATTTCCACGTCCATGGTGAACAAAACTGAAGGAGAGGAGGTAAGATACAACAGAGAGAAGAAACAGAGAGATGGGGATTTAAGAGAAGAAAGAAAAGGAAAAGAATGACAGAGAAAGGAGTAGCAAGTTCATAGGAAGTAAGGGAAAGAGAAGAGAAAGGTGTTGGTGGGTCGGCAAGAGCAGGAGTGACACAGATGCAGCTTGAGAGGTGTCTCGCTTCTGGTTCCTCTATATCTTTTGTTAGAGTTGCTGCAAGTTCCATTAGAAACTGTGTGTGTGTGTGTGTGTGTGCACACGTGAAGACACTATCACCTGTTAAAATCCAGCATTTCCTGAGTTAGGGTGAACCTGGAAGTTGCTATTAGGTCAAACCCTCTTAGAGTGAACAGAACAGCAGGATTTGGTTTCAGGCACCCATAAAAATCCCAGTAAGCAAGGACCAGGGACCTGGAGTGCAGCAAGGAGAAGGCAGGAACAAGGTGGAGATGGCAGGGAACCAGGCTCTGCAGCAGGGAGCTGGAGGCTTCTGAAGGTTCTGTTTTGTGTCAGGGCCTGTGACTTCTGCCTCGTTGACCCCTACCTGTTCCTAGGAGCCATGGAGGGTGGGGTGATGCCACTGGAGATGCTTCAGCCTGGGGTTTCCCAGAGCGGGCCGCACACATCACTGGTGCCAGCAGGAGGGTGCTTTTGTGAAGCCAAAGCCAGTATTTTAAATTCAAATAAGTATATGTGTAGTTATAGTTATGTATCTCATTAATGGAGTCTTGGAATTATAATAGAGTTATTCTTATTCCAATAATAATAATAATAATAATAATGGAATAATTGATTATTTGCTTCAGGGTTACTGCTTTTCTATTTGTAACAGTGCTGTAAAATTTCTCCTTAAAGTTTATGCAAAACGAAGAGAGGATAAAAACAAATAGTAAGGGAATGGAGACACGGCTGTCATGTAGCTACTAAGGAAGCACTAAGGTGACACAGCCCTAGTTGGAAACATGAATTTCTAGTTCAAGCCTCTCAGAGACAGTGACAGGGCTCCTGAGAGAGGAAATCATTTGCTCAGTGGATTTGAACCAGGGGTGCAGGTGGGTGACAACCTGGGGTGCTCTCCTTCTGGTCCCCTGACCAGGCTCCTCAGTAACCCTCCTCTGATAATCCTTAAACCCTCAAGCAACTGATCTGTTAATTAGGGCTCTTCTGGACAAATTGTAAACCTCCTGTCGCTTCCATTCAAGGATGAAAATAGTATTTTGGTCTCAAGATTGCATGTCACGGTAACTACCTTGGAATTATATGAACATTAGACATGGCGTGAGTTTTCTACATTGCACTTGATTTATAGAATCAGTGCGTGTGGAGAAAAATGACATATAAATCAAATTTGCACAAATCAAATTCCATTTTCCATTGATTTATTTTATCTCAGAGGTGTTTTATCTTAATTCTGGAATTTATTTATACTTGGTAATTGCTTCGAGCTACCCCCTGTCCCACTGTGAAAAAATAAATAAATGAAGACACTGGCTTGAGAGCCAGATCGAGCAGGTATGAATTCCAGCTCTGCCACAGCGAGTGAACCTGGAAAAAGCTTGAATCTCTTTGGTTCTTCCTGTCCCAAAATGAAATGGAAAATGGGGCTGAGCAAGGGCATCTTTGGAAGCCTTTTCCTCCATCTCTAAGATCACAGACTTCTGTGAGTTTATGGGCCTGACTCCTGCGAGCTTTCCTGCCTCTTTTACTTCTTTCGGGTCAAGGACAGGTAAAAATCACATCCCCAAAAGGAGCAGTGTCCAGTCCTGTCTGTCAGGGTTAGTAACACAGAAGGAAAGAGACCTGGGCAGGCTGTGAGTGGGGAGGAGCTGACACAGCGGGCTGCTTCTCCAGGGTCTGTTCCACGTGTCTGAGTGAGGGACTACCCCACCCCACGGCAGCATCACCGCTGCAGACCTAATGAACTGCACCCCACTGCGACCTGAGCCAGGGTCTGGCAGGCATCCGGAGTCAGGCTGTTTGGAGTGTCTCCCGGGGAGGTTTTTTCTAGTCTTGAGAAAGAGAAGCTAGACTCTCTGGGCGTCAATGCTGTCAGTGGCCTTTCTGCTGTTAGCCCTGAATTTTGTGAAGTGCCCTGAAAGAGCTCAAGAGAGGAGAAGCAAACCACACCCAAAGAAGAGGAGACCAGGACAAGACTGCTGAGGGCATTAGAGTCTTTGCTTCTGTTAGTTTGGAACTCAATTGCACTGTATCCTTATGCTAAATGAGATCCCTCATTGCACTAATAAATTATTTCTGCAACACTTTTTTCTGATTACTAAGACTGATTTCTGTCACTTATAACCAAGTAAGTACAGACACTGTCCTCTGTTAAAATCCAGAATTCCCTGACCTCTTAGAAAACAGGAGTTCTGACACATCACAAAGACTCATGACCCAGACTCATTGGGTCATAATCTGTGGTGTTGAGTTTCAGATATTATTATTATTATTATTATTAGGTACTGGGGATCAAACTAATGACCTCATGCTTGCCAGGCAGTCACTTACGTCACTGAGCTAAATCCCCAGCCCCAGATATTAATTATTAAAACAAAACCTTCCCAGATGATTTACAGATACAACCAGGTTTAAGAACCTTGCTTATGGCACAATGAAGAGAAAGGGTGTAGAACTCAATGAGGGTCATTTCAGTGTATCTTTAATTACTACATTAGTCAGTTTTTATTGCTGGGAGAAAATGCCTGACATGTGTAACTTGAAGGAAGTAGGGTTTATTTTGCCTCATGGTTTCAGAGAACTAAGTCCATGGCTACTGGTTCCAAGGCAGAAACATGGTGGAAAGGCATAGCAAAGGAAAGCTGTTCAGTTCATGGGAACCTGGAAGCACAGATAGATGGAGAGAGCTATACAGAATGGGGTCTGTGGTCAGGATACACTCTTCAAAAGCTCCTTCCTCCAGCTGGGCTCCATCTCCTAGGAAGCCCATTCACCTATGAACTCATGAATGGACTAACTCATTGATGAGGCCAGTGCCCTTCTGACCCAGTCACCTCTTCAGGCCCCGAGTTTAAACATTGCTGCCTTGGGGATCAACTTAGCACATGAGTGTTTGGAGTCACTTCATCCTTAAACCATAAACGAGGGCCCAAGTGCCCTTGACCCCAGTTTCCCCACTGGTCATTGGTCTCCACATCTATAAAGGGAAGGAGTTCTCATCTTAGGCTCTGCCCAGAGCTCTTGCAACGAGTCAAGAACCACATTGGTCCCAAGCCATGTTCCTCAGCCAGCAGACTCTGGGGTGGAGATTCATTGGCAGAAAGTTCTGTAGGGAACCCCACCTGGCAAAGGAAAGGAACAGAAGTAGGAGAGGCAGAGGGAGACCCAAGTAACCCAGAAGCTGTGCAGCCGAGGGAGCCCTCAGAGTTGTTCTGCGCTGGCTTGAGGGAGGCAGCCTGCTCCCAACTGTCACTCAATGCAGGCGACACACGTTTCTTCAGGCTGGGCAAGCATTTAAAAGGACTGATGACTGAAGACTCCATTCTTGCCAGGGACTCCAAACGGTGTATCTCAGGGTCATCACTCCAACATATAATACCATTTATTGGCTAACTAAAGTGAGCTCCTCATCCTCTTTCTGAAATCTCTTCCACCTTGGTGTCTCCCAGTTGGAAGGTACCCACCATGCTTTCCTTCAGACTCTGATAAAATCCATCTGTCTCCACATGCTTGGCTTTGCCTTTCAGTGTTTTTATCAGCTTGTTTTTCCTCTTGGTCTCTGCTACCACTGCCTTAGTTCGATTTGCCTTTGTCTGTCATCTAGACTCTTTCTGCAGCTTCCTAATTAGTCTCCCAGCTTTCTGAATTTTTCTTAAATTCATCCTGCATGTGACTGCCAGAAGGATCTTTCTGATAATGCACAACATGTCACTCCCCTGCTTAAAACCTTCCAGGGGCTCCCCAGCTGCCCGCAGGATACAGGCCAAAGTGAGTGTGGCCTGTGGAGGCAGTGCTCGTCCTGCCCGAGTGCCCTTTCCCTGCTTGCTCTCACTGTGCTGCTCGGTGCCTCTCATGTTTGCTAATGCCTTCGCTCCTCTTGGAGTGACCTTCCCCTCTCCATCACCCTAATTCATATGCAGCCCGGAGGACGTCACTGCTGCAGCAAGCATGCCAAGCTGGACTTGGCTCCCAGAGATCTCCTCTGACGGAGCTCACCTTTGTGTGCCTATGTTTGCTTCTTATTAGTAAAACTTGTGCTATACTCTTAATAGCTCCATTTATTGAGTGCTTACTTGGTGAACTGTGCTAAACATTTTATATTGATCATCTTATTTGATTCTCAGAATAACCTGATGAAGCAAGTGCTTTTTATTTTTTCATCTGTTGTACAGATGAACAAGTTGAGCCTTAAGGAACTTTTTCATGGCCATACATTTAGGGTGGTTGGGATCTGAAATTGACATTGTCAGACCACACTGGTCTGGCTTTTATACTTTTTAAGATGTTTAATTGAGACAAACTAATTGTGCATGATTATAAGGTACTGTGTAGTATTTGTATGTGGGTACATACTTTATCATTATCAGGTCACCAGCACGTCTGTCACCCCATTTCTTTGTGCTTGAAACATTAAAATCCTCTGCACTAGCTACTTTAGCTGTCCAGTTAGTTGCTGTTAACCCTGTTTACCCTGCAGTGCTCTGAAATCTTAGACATGAGTCATTCGTCTGATACAACCGTGCTCCTGTTCTGGTAAACCATCCTCTGTCCGTCTCTCTCTCGCCCACACCTTTCCCAGGCTCTGCTGGCCACTGTGCCACTCTCCACTTTTAGGAGAGCCACTGAGTTTGCTTCCACATGTGAGCACATGCGCTGTTTGTCTTTCTGGGGCTCAGCATAATGACCCACAGGATCAGCCATCACAGGTGACGGGTTCATTCTTTTCACATGACTGGATAATGTCCCACTTATGTACACACATATGCAGCCAGAGCTTGGTAGTTTTTGACTTCCTAACTCGTCAAACCTGGCATGTGTCCTATTTTGAGGAGAGCAATGTTTTATCGCTCTTTGCTCACTGCTTGGCTCCCCTCCCTATAAAGGAAACAAGAGTCAAGGCGGAGGTCTCAGGGTTGCTGTGAACAGTGCAGAATCCTCACGTATTCATTACTGTCTTGAATTTTTGTACATTTTGAGTACTAATTTTGGGTTGCAAAAAGAGTGATCCACTGAGCCAATAGGTCTAATAATTAGCTTTTTAAAGGAGTAGGTTCTGGAGAACTTTTGCCTTATTTCTTTCTAGTAAGGTTTGACTATAACTATGGGATATCGTCACAAGATACAGTGACTGTTTAAATTAAAAAAAATTACAGTTGAATTTAGGCTGATTCTGTGTCCTGGCTATCTGACTGTACTGTTCTTGTTTTATGGACATTTTAACTTTAGTACCCAAAGCAGTGCCTGATTTTTAAAAAAGTAGCTCTTAAAGGCAGTTGTATGTGGTGGCCCCTGCCTATAATTCTAGCAGCTTGGGAGGCTGACGCAGACAGATCATATATTTGAGGCCAGCCCGAGCAATTTAGCAAGACCCTGTCTCAGAAAAGAAAAACAATCCTTTTGAATCAACTGTGGCACAATGCCTGGTTTTATTTCCTCTGCCTCATGAAATACCATGTTGAAGTAGGTGGAAAATTATAATAGCAATACTAGTGTAGGATAAGATTGTCACTAATATCAAGAGCAACAACAAGGAAAATTTAAGCCAATGAGAATTTTGAGTGTGCTGGCCCAGGGAACCCCATTTCTGACCCTGAAATAGTACTATGATTTGACCTAAAATATTCTAATTTTGGTGTTCATTTTAGTGGAGACAGTATAATGCCTGTTTTCTTACATAGGAAAGATAGGTCCGTAGCATTTCTTTTAATTTTCTTTTAATTTTTAAGTTGTACAGAAGATACAACTTCCTTCTAAATGGATAGGCATCTAAAAATTAAAATAATAGTAAACATGTCCTAAGTGTTCACAGCCATCCCCCAGCCTGATAAGGCAGGCCTTGCCATCGCCATCTCGGTTTTATGTGTTTGCAGAGACTTAGGGCAGTGGGACTAGGTTAAGATCACATGGCGAATATGCGGAGGCCCAGAACTCACCCTCAGCGGTGCCCGCCTCCACACGCTGCTCATACATATCACCCTGTGCTGCTGCCCACGGCTTTTCCTGAAGAGCCTGGCTCATCCCCAGAGACCCAGACAGCGTCTAATGGGCCCTAATGTCCTCAGGCATCTTCAATTGATGGTGCAATCACTCCCTTGGGGGACGGAGCTGCCTGTTCACAGCTCCTGTGCCCTTCAATTAGGTAATTAACAGGTGGCTCCTTGGGGACCAGGTGGAAATGCTGTAGCAGAAACTTGCGCCGGAAAGGGAGCTTTTGGTAGCAGCAATCCTTCAAGGGTCCTGTTCTAATACATCAGGCGTAATGAACCAAGACAGCTGCACAAATCCATGGAAACCGGAAGGCTAGTGGCCATTGGGTGGCAGGAGTGGAACTGAGGTGCTGAGAAGCAAAGCTAATGGGGAATTTGGGGTCTCTTTATGCAAACTCGTGTAATTTCTTAGATGAAAATGTCTCAGAGCTAAACAGTAGCAGTGGCTGCCCAGCATTGTGACTGTACTAATGCCACAGAATTACTTCAAATGGTGAATTTTGAGCTTTGCACAGTTTATCGTGATTAAAAAAAACAGTTTGTATGCAAAGGTGGGCCTGATTTGTGGGTCGTTTGCACACAGGAGCAGGGCTCCCATCTTTCCCTTTGCCTAGTGTGCTTTCACTTTGGCATTAAAATACAACCGTGGACTCAGCTGTGTATGAAGCTGTAGGGTGCGTGTTGATGTAGTTTGTTTTTAGTTTTTATTCCTGCACAGATACTTTTTCTAGTAGTCTGGGGAGAAATCCTGGCGTGGTTGAAAACACAAGGGTTTTGGAGTCAGGTGGACCGTTTCTGAGTCCTGGCTTGCTGTTTGCTTACCGTGCGGTGTGAAGAAGTTTATTTAACCTCTCTCTGCACCTTGGTTTCCATTTCTATAAAGTGGGAATTATAATGCCTCAGGAGGCTTTAGCAAAGACTAGAATTACTCTCCATAAAAAGATGGGTGATCAGTAAATGGGCTGTCCTTCCTTCTTCGTCTGCCAATATCTCATGATAATAATTATCATCACTCAAAGAAGATATCTTAGGGCTGGGGAAAGAGAGGGGTTGCAAAAAGGAACTGGAAGAGTACAATATTGTTTAAATCATAAACCTGAGAGTAAAACAGCAATATTCATTGTTGTTATATATACAAAATGTACTATGTGGTCTTCCAAATCTTTCCATGCACTTTCTCCTTGATTCGTGGCTGTTTTTTCCACTAACAATCATAACCAATTTATTACTCCCATTTGACAGAAGACGCAGTGAGGTACGGGCAGATCAGATAAAGCACGGCAAAGCCACATTTAACACAAGGGGAAGTTCTTGTGCATTTATAGCCTCCTGCGTTCTGCAGCCAAGGCTTTAATCAGAACTATTGATCATTGTATCTTTCATAAAAGAGACGTAGTTTTGTCACACTAGCAG
Source organism: Dolichotis patagonum (assembly GCA_004027295.1). Lineage (NCBI taxonomy): Eukaryota > Metazoa > Chordata > Mammalia > Rodentia > Caviidae > Dolichotis > Dolichotis patagonum. The sequence continues at coordinate 11,477 of PVJX010017505.1, forward strand.
CCTCTCTCCTATTACTTGCATTTTCCTCCTTCCCTTCTTACCTTCCTTGCAGTCTTTCCTTCTGCAACTGTTTAATGAACAGATATTCTGCTAGATGCTAAGAATAAATATCACAAATAAAGTCTTCCTTTGTGAGCCTTATATTCTAGTGCAAGAGAACGTATAAAAAGAAAACAAATCGATACATAAGTGAAATAGTTAAAAGTAGGACGAAGTGTGAAAAAGGAAATAAGGGGCCCAGGTGGCACATGAGGAAAGACACATGAGGCACATGAGGAAGAGTGTTTAGGAGAAGAGAGGAGAGAGACCTTTATCAGTTAGCGCTCACTAGAGGAACAGATTCAGTATAAGATATATCCCTGCTATCCCTCTCTTTCAGTCCTGATGTTTATGTGTTGAGTAATAATGCTTGTAATGAGAAGGGAAGAAGGAAGGGCAGATATGCTATATATACTGTGTAGTACATGGATTACAAGGTTGGCTTGCAGTGGCCACCTGCAGAGTCAGATGTGCAAAGTGCAAAACAGCTGTCTGCACAGTGGAAAGGATGCAGGCAGAATTAAAAACCTGGAGCTCAGTATAGATTCCCATGCAAGTCTGTATCAGGGAGCCTCAGGGCTGGCGATGGAAGGCTGAAGGGTCTGTGCTGGATGTCCATGGTGAAGACTGGAGCTCCTCTGAAGAAGCTGATACAAGACTGCCTTCTTTCCCTTTTTATTCCATTCAGGCTACAAGCTGATTGGTTGATGCCATTTACACCCAACGTGGGTTTTTCATCTTTAGTACATCTATCCCATCTCACACAGGACAATGCCAAGCCAGTCAGCTGGGCATTCCTTACTCAAGTTGATTCAACAGGTAACTATCACAGAACATTTTGACAAAGAGCCACCCAAGTGAATGAAGTGGGCATGGGGAGGTGGCAGCATTTCAGGCACAAAGCATTGTGGGCTGGAATGTCAGAGCTGGAGATGACTCAGAGGGTCCTAGTAATGGGAAGGGAATGGCACAACAGAAGCTTAGAGAGTCTGTTGAAGGCAGCCTAAGCTGAGGCTGGAAAGCGATGGAGCTCAGGCTGCTTAGCCTGTGTTTCCTCCTAAGGAGCCTGTATTTTAAGTGCAACAGGACTCTTCTTGAAATATTTTCTAAGCAAGGGATCTCTCTGATCTGATTTGTGTTTCGGTGTGGAGAATGATCCAGAAGGAAAATCCGTTAGGACGAGGCTATGACAAAGATCCAAACAAGGGCTGAGTGACTATGTTAGTAGTAATGACAATGAAGACAGCACGATGGCGCACACTGATGGTCTGTTTTGGAGACAGACTCTGTGGTAGGCTGATGGGTTGGATGTAGGAGGCAGGCTCTCGTCCAGTGTATGCTGATGGGTTGGCTATGGAGAAGGATGGGCGTGGAGAAATCAGAGGTGCCTGAGGCAGTCTTAGGCAAGGCCACTGCGGATATAGGAATAGTGAGCTCCATCTTGCACATGGTAAGTGGTAAAGAGAGGGGAGAGTGACAGTGGGGGACTCTGGAATCAATATTGGGACTTAAGTGTGAAAATGGTCTATAAAATTTAATGAGTGGCCATCAATGTTTTTTTCTTTTTTTTTTTCTTTTGAAGGTAGTAAAATACAATAGAAGAAGACAGAACAAAGCCAATAGAGACAATGCAGTGAAACTGATACAGAATATCACAGCAGGATACTGAAATAACAGTAATAGGTACCATAGTATATCTCATTACCTTCACAATAGCTGTCCATTCACTCAGGTATAGCAAAATCAAACCAAATATAGAACATCATAAAACCTATCAAACCAGAATATTGAATAGAGCAAAACAATTAATCAAATAAGGCAAAACAGTGAAAACAATATTTGCCTTCAAAGAGAAGATAGAAAGAAATCCCCAATATTTATTATATTGCATATGGTCATCCTCCCAAGAGATGCTCAGACCTCTGGCCCCTAGTTATGCTAATGGGGGGCTCACAGGGGGGATGTTAATAGGGGGGTGGGATGTTTGATTCTCAGCCTGTGGGAGACGCTGATTGGTTCTCTTCCTGACTCACCTGCTGCTCTTACCAGGGCCGCTTTCCAGGAAGGAGCCATCAATGCTTTCTTCTCTCTGCATCCCAGCTTCTGCATCTTTAATGCCAATGGGTGGATTAAATAGCATCTGAAGTTGTCTTAGCATTGACAGTCAATGGTTCAAATGACAAGTTTACTTGCCATTTGTTAGTCTATCTAACATTATGTAAGTCTGTCTGTATCTGAACACTCTCCCACCTCACCTATGCCTGTGATTTCCTTCTCTATAAGGGGCTGCTTCCTTCAATATATGCCAAGCGATCTTTAGCCGCTTTCACATGAGTTCCTTTGTTCACTTTCAGAATGGGCTGTGCCCCCATGGAGTTGTAAACCACAAATCTGGTTCAGGTGCTCCCCTTCATTTGTTCCTTCTGTGCTTCTGGGTGCTCTCTCTCTGTTCTCATTGGTATGGATATTAGCTTAGTGGTTCCTGAACTTAGCTGCCTGAACTTACCTTGGAATCACCCAAGGATCTTTGTAAAATACTGATGCCTGGCTGTCTTCCCCAGCCACTCTGATTTAATTAGGATGCAACCTGGGCATTGAAAAGTCTAAAAGCTCCCCAGGTGTCCATGGTGTGCATCAAGGTTTGAGAACTTCTGTATCAGGGAATCACTAGGATGCTAGAGGATAATTAAGGTATGCACTGATAAATGTCAAGCTAATGAAAGAATTTAACAGTTACGTCCCCCTCTCAGGACTTTAGACATTCCTCTAAGCCCTAAATGCTCAAAGGGCGGGGATGCTGGCTTGGTAAGGAAGGAAGGCATTACCATAAGGCAGTCCACCAGCCCTGGACCTTGTCCCCTGACAAGTAAGCAACAAGTCTGTTGTCCTCTACTTCCCTTTAATGAATTTTAAAGTGTGAGCTTATTCAGCCTGAGTAGAATCTTGCTAAATTAATCAAGTGCACATATCACAGCCCTCACTCCAACTCCTGTGACAGTAGCAGACATTAGCAGTTGATCACAGCAGTTGTGTCTGCTGTTTCCAGATGTGGTCTCACAAGCTTTCACTACTTAGTCATTCTGGTAGTCATGGATCAAAGTTGGCAGAAGTCCTCTGTTTATCATCTCACCTCTAAGCTAGGAACATACACACACACACACACACACACACACACACAGGAAATGTGTGTGTTTGCTTTCATATGATGAGGCTGTAGACTCAGATCTCAAGTTTTTAAAATCTAGAGTAGGAAATTTGGATTATTTAGTTTACTGGTTGAGAAAGCACAAAGTCCTTTTACGTTAGGATGTTTTCTGAGGCTTGAATCTGTGAGAGACAAATTGCAGATTCCACTGAAGGCCATGCATGGAAGACTCACTATTCGACAAAAGGAAACTTGGAGGCCAGTCAGCCTTGCTTTATCCCATAGAATGAAGCTAAAACAGGAACACACTTAAAAACAAAAACAAAAACAAAAACAAAAACAAAAACATTTTCAATGTCCAGCCTTTTGAGACAGGCTTTAGGTTTTCTTTTTCTAATTCAAGCTCTGCACTCCCATGGAGTTGTAAGCCAGTTGTAATCAATTTCCTTTATGAAATATGACCTTATGGAGTAGAACCATTGGAGAAGACTCAAGTGCTATTGCATTTTTCTCTCCTTCCTCCAAGTTTAAAAACCATATTAATGCTCTTTTTGTATCGAAAGCAATGAACTTCCAAAAGCTTGGTAAAGGCAACCATGAAGGTATGGACTGTGTTCAGCAGAGGGTGAGCTCTTAAATCTTCCTGTCTGTGCATCTCTGAGGTCCCTTCTCAGCCTGCCAGTTCTCATCTTTGGAGAGGTGGTTGTTGTCCTTGGGCAAAGGCCCAAGGAAACATTTTGCATTCTTACCCTAGGAGACCCAGGCCTCATCACAGAGGAGCAGGAAGGTCTTGCTGTTCCCTGTGCTTTCAGAGGACAGCGCAGTGAATGGCATCAGTTTCTGGGAACAAGCCGGTGTGGGCTGCAGTCCCAGATCCGCCTGTCTGCACCCAGGATTCCACCTGTCAAGAAGAAGCCAAGGATTCCTGTCTCTTGGAAGTTCTAGCCTAACCAGAAGGCCCGGTCTGTGAAAGATGCTGTGCTTGGAGATACTACAGGGGCAAATCTGCTCACGCCATGGCAGCAATGGCCCTGTTTCTGGCTTCCAGGGGAGATCTCAATCATCTTTCTTTCTCTTTAGCTGAAAGATGAAACCCCTCAGTGACCATGCCTTCTTGGGGAAATGTGATTTTTTTTTTTTTTTTTTGCCAGCTGACATCAGGCTGTCAGCTTGTGGAGTGACCTACTCCATGTGGCTTTGGCAGGGATTCCCTTCTCCTCTACTGCAAGAGAAGACAAGAGGCCCAAGTCAGACCAATCAGTCTGTCCTTCCTTATCACTTGACTCTGGATGGAAACATGTAAGCATGTAAGGAATGCAGGAAGTTAGAGCTGCAGCATCCTAAGTTTGCTTCAGGAAAAGCCAGCCCATGAATTCCTTCCCAGATCCCTGGTCTCCTCGTCTTTCCTAATGAAAAGCTGTGCCGTGTACACTACCCTTACCCTCCTTTGCTTCCCACCACCCCACAATGGTGTTACTTTTAGTTCCCTTTTTGCAGCTGGAATAGAATAGTGTCTGTGGCAGGCAAAGAATTGAACTGATTCATGATGGGAATTTCCCGACATGGATTGGAATCTTTCCTACAGTATGATATAATATGACTGCATATAACTAGTTAACTCACCTTGAAAAGCAAGAGTTAATAACTTTTACAGAGTAGTAAGTCGACATGTATAGACCCATACTCTTTTGAACCAAGAAGGCTTTAAGTTGGTCATGGTGAACCTTTTAGAGTTTTCAAGGTGACAAACAGCCCCTGCTGCATGGTGCCATAGGGTCACCACAACTGCCTTAGAGCATCTAGTCTGACATCCTCACGTAAGACTTGAGAAACCTGAGGACAGACAGCAAGTGTGATTAGGTGATTGTTTCACAGCTGTTTGGTGGCAGCTCTGTGTAGGAATGGAGATGCACTGACACTTAGTGTGGTGGTGTTCTGCTTCTTGCAATCCTTAACTGTTGCTTGTGGACTCAATGCTTGGAGCTCAGACCCTGAATGACCACATTCATAGATTTTACTTTTAGGAATGTTAATGAGTTCTTTTTCTTACATCTATGTCCTTGACCAGGTCTTTGACATTTCAGGCTGTTGGTTAAGGTAGAGGATGGGAATCAGCATGAAATGTTAGCGTTTAGTCTAGGAAGCCTAGGCTGACCACAGGAGGAACACACTCCAGCCCCCACCCAAGCAAGGCCTTTGCACGACAAAGCCATACATTTCGATCTTCTTCTTCACTATGGATCTTCTGACCATAACCAGTAACTTCTCTGCCCTAGAAAAGTAGGAGTGTGTTCCACTTCTGAAACAGCAGAAACTGGGAGAGGAATCCAGTTAACACTCAAGGGAACAGAACAATTTACTTCTCTCTACACATTTCATAGAATCCTGAAACAAAATGAAAACAACATCATCCAAACCACAAGGGCAAACTGTCATCCTTGTTGTGAGAGAGCAGGAAAGGGGAGAGAAATTAGTGCAGGTGGGTCTTGTCTTAATGAACTGAAATATGATTTTCAGGGTGGCACATTTAACTAAGGAAAAGGAAGAAAAGCACTGGCTTATGCAAAGTGAATATTCCCCGTGGACTGGACACTAGTTTTAGGGTCACTCACACTCTTTAGTCCACTCATGGAGAAAGTAACCTCACTTTCTATAGAGTTGGAGAATGTGAGGGTCAGAAAGATGAGCCCATTTGTTCAAGGCACACAGCTAGGAAGAACATTCCTTAACCAGAGTGCTTTAAACCCCAGACCTTTATTCATTACACGTACAGCCTCTTGAGGACAAAAAACGGGCTCCTAACCTGTTTTTGAAATCTACATCAGACCACTTCCTTTTTTTTCTGCATATATAAATAGGGATAGAGACTCAGCTTTACAAATTTAATCATTTCATTTCTTTCTCCCACAAACCAACCTTTACCAAGTGCTTGGAAAGGTTCAGTTAAATTCATAGCCCAAGAAAAATGTATCTTTGTGATTAATATATGTTAAAATGAGGAGTGACATGGTAATAAAATGGAAAGGTTTGGGGGCCTTTGGGGAAATCCATCTGACTGCAGGCTGTGGTTCCAGTAATGAGGCTGCTATTTTGTGGTCACGGAGGTAATGTTTTCTGATGCAGGCAGAATGATTAAACAAGTGAAAATACCTGCCTAGAGGGAGGAGGGGGAAAGGGGGATGTAGCCTGTTGGAAAATGGCTCAGGGTGGAAGACCACTTGCTTTTTCCTCCTGCATTTTCAGGAGAACTTTCAGTTAAGTGCTATGAGCAGAAGTAGTGCATTTTTTTCCTGCTCTTTTGCTCTCATGTCAGTTCATACAGTGGGGTGTGTGTGTCTCTGTGTGTGTGTGTGTGTGTGTATGTGTCTGTGTGTGGAAAAGGATGGATTCGCGGTGAAAGACAAGAAGAAACTGCATTGACTTGATCTATTTTGTAGATCTTCCAGAATTTTGGTCAGACTCTCCATTGTATTCTTCACCCATAGCGCTGGCTTGCTTGGCCAGTGAAATGATAGCAGCTGTGGGATCCTAGGATGTCACAGGGGAGGAGGCTAAGGCTGTGTATGGTGAGAGGGCCCAGAAGTACACACACACTGCCTTCACCCAGTTATTCCTCTCTGCATAAGCTTCCTGAAGAATATATGTGTAAAAGTAACACTATTATTACAAGTGTTTGGAGTCAAACCCCAAAGTTGGGATCAGCTGGACCAGGTGTTTCCTCTGGTTGAGGCCGGCACAGTCTGGAGGAAAGTGAAGGACGATCAAATGGGTCTTTTTTCTCTAAAGTTAGGCTGATACCTATACAAAAAGAAAGGTTCAGAAGAAAGAAAGATAGAGAGAAAAAAGGTATCTGACCTCACTGTCTCCACAAGCTATTCCAGGCTGGATAAAACTCAGATTTGACTCTTATGCCAGAGTAAGACTAAACATCCAAAATCTGTAGGGATGGCTATGCAGATTCCCAGCAAGCTGCATCAAGTGCTTGTGTTTGAGAATCACACCCTTAGACAAAGCAGTCCAATCTGTTTTCTTGACTGTGAAAGTACATGGCAGCGCAAGAGGTTGGTATGCAGGTACCTATGCTTTCCATTCCATTTTATCCTTGAGAGGGACACAGAAACCGTGAACACTCCAGAGACCAAAAGGGAAAGTGTTGTTGATACTCTTTGTTATCTTCTCCTCCCCACTCCATCCATCTCCATGGCTTTTTACCCTAGTTAGGTTTTGGATGCAAAAGGTGTTTTCCTCCAAAACTTCATTCTGTATTTGCTGTCAGAATGACTTTCTCAAGCATAACTTTCATGATATCCCCAAATGCCCAAAACTATCCTGTATGTCTACCACAGTCTGGGGTAGGAATGACCAATCTGGTCCCTCTATTGCTTTGTAAATAAAGTTTTATTGGAGCCCAGATACACTCACTCATTTATATATTATATACTGCTGCTTTTACACTGCAATGTTAGAGGTATGTGGTTATGACACAGAGTGTGTGGTTTACAAAGCCTAGCATATTTGCAGTTTGCCCTTTAAGTTTGCCAAATCTTGCTTTAGCAGAAGATACTCAAATATATATATATATATTTTTTGTATTTGAGTCCCTTGTCAATATGATCACAACTAATTCCTCTTGTCTTACCTATAGCTGGTCCCTTCCAAGGATCTCATGATCTAGCCAGAAAGGAATCCCCTACTTTATACAATTTCAGTTTTTATAGTTATGTAGAATTATAATAGTCACATAGAAATCTGTAATTATTCTACATCCATAGTTTGGTGAATTTTCAGTATCAGCATATACTTATCACACCAAACTCAAGAAGAAGAATATTCATAACCAAGACCAGAGAAACCCTCATGCTTATTTCTAACTTGATTTCACTATGTATATTATCTTCAGTTCTTTTTGAATTCAATATAAGTACAAAAGTCAAATCGCTTTTCTTTAGCTTCTTTTGTCGAACATTACATTTGTGAAATTCATCTATGTTATCACATATAATTTTAATTTATTCTCATTGCTGTATTCTATTTTGTTATGGTTTGTGTCAAGATATCCCCCCAAAGCCTCATGCAGTCATGTGGGCTTCTAGAGTTTGTGATTGTGTCTTGGTCCAATGCTGGGATTATGGATGTGAGTGCTGCACCCACCTTAGCATGTGTAGCCTGTATATGATAGAAGGGCAGAAAGGGAGTTCTCTTACTTGCTCTGGCTACTGTTGCTGTTGTCACCATGAACTGTTGCCACCATGAACTATTGCCCTCTACCATGAGCACCCTCATGTGATCAGTCCATCTGATTATGGACTGAAACCTCCACAGATTGTGAACTAAATAAACCTTTCCTTCCTTAATTTTGGGTGTCCGGTATTTTATCTCAGCAACAAGAGAAAAGTAACCAATACACATTTTTTACATAGTTTTACTACTGGTAGATATTTGAATTGTTTCTAGTTTGGGCTATTATGAAGAATGCTACTATGAACCTCCTTCTGCATGCTTTTGATCAATACATTAATGCATTTCTTTAGTAATCTGAATTAATACCTTGGTGTGTCTTTACAAGGTTATAGGATAGTATGAAATCATTTTCCAGTGTATTTATATTACCAGGAGTGCGTGGGAACTCCCTTCGATGGTCAATATCTGTTATGATTTAAGCCTAAAAAGTCCTCCAGAAATCCCATGTGTTCATAGGGCTGTTAGGAGGTGAAACCTGTTCAGCAGACGGGGTCACTGCAGGGTGTGACCTGCGAGAGGTGCATTTTTGTCTCTGTCTTTTCCCTTCTCTCTTGGTTTCCAGCTGCTTTGCTTTTAGCCATTCCCTGGGTCATGATGCTTGTGCCTTGGGGCCTTCAATCATGGACTGAACCCTCTAAAACTGTGAGTAAAAGAAACCTTTCCTTTAATTCATTGGTGTCAGATATTTTTTTCCAATGTGGGGAAAGTGAGTAGTACAGTGTCTTGGTCAACATTTGGATTTTTTTTGATGGTAACTTTTCTTTACTTTTAGCAATGTTGACAGGTATATGGTACAGCCACATTGCAGTTGAAATTTGCATTTTCTTAATCTCTAAGAGGCAGAGCACAGCTTTATAAATTTATTGGCCATTGACATGTCAGCTTTGTGATACACCCATTAAATTGTTTGATTTTTTTTTCCTATCAGACTATGTCTTTTCTGATTTATTGGTCTAAATCTTTTGTCTATTTTGGCTTTGAGCTTTTTTCAGAATATGTGTATTTTAAGTATCATCTTGTCTTCTGACACCAAGGTTTATTTCATTAATATTAGTTTTAAGCTTAATACAATTTATTATTTCATAGTACCTCTGAATATTGTTTAAGAAATTTTTGCCATCTTCAAAAATACAAAGATATTCTCATAAATTTTCATCAGTAAGCTTTATTATTTTTCTACCTTTAGATTCTGAATCTGTCAGGAAATGATTTAAGATATATACACACCATATATATGGTATAAGTAGGGGGTCATGGTTTTTCCCTATATCAATATCTAGTTAATAAACATTTTAAAAGTAAAAAGTTCTTTACTGACTAGCTAAACATAGTGTCACACACTTATAATCCCAATACTCTGAGAGGTTGAGGCAGGAGGTTCATAATTTTGAGCTCAGCCTGGGCAATTTAATGACACTCTGTCCCAAAGTTAAAAAAAAATAAAAGCTATGGATGTAGCCTGATGTAAAGATCTAGTTTCAAGTCCCAGTATTCCCCTATACCTTCCTCACCAAAAGGTTTTTACCCACTAAACTGGTGTGTTACTATTTTTACCTATCAGCATGCTATTTTTTGAATAAATTATGCTTAAGGGAATCATTCTCTTTATTGTTTATTATTTGCAGTAACACCAAAACACTAAATTGTTAGTAATAAATATTTTAAAGGTATGTAAGTTTCTATAGAAAAAAGTATAAAGCATTTTTGAGAAAAACAAAAGATAAAAATATGGCATATATTGTATATATGTATAGGGATGTATGTATATAATTAGTTATAACTTTATAATAAGCCTTGAAACAAAGTAGCATATATTCTTCTTCTTCAAAATTACCTTGGTGTGGCCGGGGATTTAGCTCAGTGGCATAAGCACCTGCCTTGAAAGTGCACAGTTGTGAGTTTGATCTCCAGTACCAAAAAACAAACAAACAAAAAAAGAAAAACAAAAAAAAAATTACCTTAGTTATGATGGCACATTCCTGTAATCCCAGTGCTCGGGAGGCTGAGGTAGGAGAACCGCCATGAGTTTGAGGCCAGCCTGAACTACACATACACAGTGAAACCTTGTCTCAAGAAAAAAATTACCTTGGCTAGTTTTGCACTTTTTGCTTGTTTCTGAGATGCAGTCTTTGTCAATTCTCAAGGTGTCTCAAGATCTTCCTTCCTGAGCCTCCCAAGTAGCTGGGTGGTCCTGGCACTTTAAATTCCTATATAAAATGTAAGATTTAATTTTTAGTTTGCATTACAAAATCTGATGAATTTTCAAAAGAATTTGTAGGTCAGTCTAGGAAGAACTGACCTATTTATAATATGCCAATATGTCCAATCCATGAACATTTACCTCTAACTAGATTGTTTTTTTTTCTGTTTTTTATCAATGATTTTAAAAATAATTTTTAGTGTAGAGATTGATTGATATTTTGTATTGTAACATTTATTTCTAGGAACTGGGATTTTCTAATGCTGTTATAAACATTAGACTTTAAAATGTAACTTCTTAATTTCTAATGTTACTAATATATGGAAATATAACCAATTCTTTGCAGATTGCCCTTATAGCTAATTACCTTGCCTAACTAATTCAAACTTTATCTGAAGCATCTTTTGGATATTATATATAGCCAGTCATATTGTTTATTACAATGACAGTGCTAACTTCTTTTTCTCCTCCGTCCTTATTCCTTTTACTTTCTTCCTTGCTTTGCTACCCTACTAGGACAATCCAGTGTTGCATATAGGTGGGGATAGTGGGTAGCTGGTTTCTCTGGCTTGGGTGTGTGTTATTCAGTCTAGCAGAATTTTTCTCACTGACTTGATCTTTGAAACACCTGAATAAAAGGAATTCATGGGCCAATAACGGTTTGCAAGAGCCTTTGATGTGTCCAAAGAATTGTGGATCTCTCTAAATCTGTCTTATGATTTTTCATCTATATAAGGAGAATTAAAATCTACTTATTACATTTGTTAAATGAACATAAAACTCTTTCCTGGACATACAAGGCATAGATATGATCATAGCTATTATCTTTTGCATATTCATTTACATTGAATATTCTTTATTGACTTTGTGTTGCATTGGTTTATCTGACAGTTTTTACAGTCCTATAAGAAGCCATCATTTGCCAGTGTTTCCCTCATATGGACTCTGAATTAGGAATCACCAACGTACCCTAAATCACCCAGTTGGATGTAACAGAGCTGAATTTCAAACCCTGCAATTTGCCTCTGAAGCCTCCAGACACTGCAGTACTGATTCACTCTGAAAGCCGTTTAAAGTTGTTTGAGGCAAGCTTTCTCAGCCTCCTCAGTGTTCCCTAGGTTAAATATTCCTAGCTAGGTTTGTCATTCCTTGTGTGACAAGGATTCGAAATCGCCTGTCCTCTTTCCCATTACCAGTTCCCCTCTCAGAGCACGGGCCTCAGGGCAGCCGTGGAGTGTAACACAGCTTTGTTTGACCGATTTCATCTGTGCCGTCAAACTCAGTCCTTTCTAAATGCTGTGCCTCGCCCCTTTATCGTCCATCTTGCAACTGAAACGACACAGCATGGATTTTGATGTTTAGAGATTTCTTTCTATTTTAACAAAGCCCTCTGCTATCTGTCTGACCTTTGACAAGTCCTTAAGTCTCCCAAGCCTCAGTATTCTGTCTGTAACATATGGGGTGATCACTTCCGGCCTGGTTCCTCCTCAGACAATGTGGGGGACCCATTTAAGAAAACGGCCAGGAATGTGGTTCACAAGCTCAGAAGAGTTCCATCAATGTCAGTTATTTTTAGCAAACACATTATAGTGTTGACACATACGGGATGAGTGTTTGTGCAGCGTAGAGCTGAATTCAGCCCTGAAAAAAGCAAACAAAAGGGGCTTCAGTTGCATTCAGCCAACTTAAGGAAATGCTAGTGGGCTGTTTAAGGGACAGAAAGGGGACGATGGAGTGAGACAGAAGGACATAGAGACTTAAATGTTTAACCGAGGTTCTGGAGAAGCTGCCATGGTCCATGGGTTCGATGGAGACCAGGAAATCATAATCAGATCTGCTGACCTGAGATGGAGATGCTGAATTGTGCTTTTCCTCCCAGCAAAATAGAGAGGCAGAGCCATCCCCTCTCTCCCTTCCCCCATCCCACAAGGCTAATTATTATAAAAATTCTCTGTCATTGCTTTGCAATGGTCCATGGCCTAACTAATTTAAAAATGCAAATGAGTGCTAAATTACAGGGAGCTCGTCTTCTGCCTGTGTACCTAGAGATGGTAGGCGTTATTTCAGTAGCTGGAAATAAGTCTTGGGTACCCTGGGTGGTGTGATCGTGGTGATGTCACAGGATGCTCACTTGATGTGGCTTTGAGTGGCACTGTGGACTGTCACTCGCCTGCCTATCTCTGCCTCTGCAGTGGCAAATTGTGGCAGCACGTTATTTCTCCTAAAATCCAGGAGGCCTCCTCCCACCATCTGTCAGCCCCACCAGAGACCAACTGATGGGCTTAATTTAGTGGTTTTCAGCTCTGCCATACTACCAGCCCTCCTAGCTGTGAGCTTTGCGATGGAAAGCCTGCCTGGTGATTATGATGGTGAGTCCTGGCTGACAGCTAATGGTTAGATTACTGTGTTTTGCAGAGTACTCCCAAGAACTAGAGTTCTCTAAAAGTGCAGATTGCTGGGTCCCATTTAAAACATACTGACTTGGACTAGAGATATATGGTTTTTCAAACAAGGCTGTCAGGCAATTCTTATGCACATTACATTTTGAGGGTTATTGCCACACATGCTATGATAATGGAATACTGGGGCTGATAGAAGCCCTAGAAATTTTCCAGTCCAGTGGTTTCCAACCTTGGCTGTACATGAGTTATGTGGGAGCTTTGAAATATTGTCAGAATATTAGGGGCTAGTGCCAGGCCATCAGTGATTTTTAAAGCTCTCCAGGTGATCCTGACTTTTAGCCAAGTTGGAAGTCACTGCTGTGGTCCAACTCACTGGTTTTAAAGTTGAGAACAATGTGGCCTGCAGAGAGACTGCCTTTGAGAGGCAGGACAAATTCAAGCAAGTCGGTGGCTCAGGCAGGATGAGAACTCATGATGCTTACTGCTCACCAGTGCTCCTTCCACCATACAACGGTTTCTCTTGGTTGAGCCAATGACAACTGCCACTCCCTTGCATTATGTTTGTCCTGTAAAAAGCCAAGTGACACCTTATGGCTTGGTTTGCTTGTAAGCCCAAGTGTTTGTCATCTCTCACAGTGGACCTCTGACTCCAGCCAGTGACCTGCATTCAAGCTGTCAGTTATAGCTCAGCTCCAGCCTCACCCTAACTCCATTCCAGACCCCTGAGGCCTCTGTCCACTGGACATTTTCGGGAAACCAGACCTCCAGCTCTGGCATTTGTTCTGTGTGTGTGACTTTGAGTGACCAACTAAACCGCTTTGGACCTTGCTTTCTTTCCTTAGGCAGAGTACCCATGACTAGAAAAGACTTCTTTGTTCGGGGTGGGATTGCTTGTTAATACCATCGCCTGGTTCTTGGCTCAGAGTGGACAGCCAATAAATCCCTGGTAAAATAGCTAATCAAGCAATACATTATGCATATTTATGCCATCATCTTATCTTTTCCCAATATTGTATACACATTAAGTCATTTTTTTAGAAAAATCACTTCTAGTAAAAATTTCTCTGTGTGGTGTGTATTTCCAACTTTAGTAAGTGGCATAGTCCTACCTAACATATATCTATTGAAACAAATTCTTGGAGAATAAAATAATTTGCATCCTCTCTTAGACTTTAGTATAATGGAATTTCCTTTAAATAAATATTAATTATGTCCTCATTACTCTTTGGGGTATAATGAGGTGATGGAGATTGGACTCTGGACCTTATGCATGCTAGGCAAGCAGTCTGTCACTGAGCTATGTCACCAACTGTTGTCTTTACTCACCAGGAGTTGTTTTTGAGACTAAGAAGAATGACAGAAAAACCTTAAAGGATGGAAAATGTGCCAAATCAATGCTAACATTGTTCTTGTGAAAATTTTTAAAGTTAGCGATATGTCTTTTATTTAGAAAAATCATGTAATATTAGTAGATCCTATACCTCGAATCATACTTTCATGATTTCCTATTACTTGGTATCAGCATGCAAATTTGATAATTTTTGAACTAGGTGAACTCCCAGGGTTAAAAGTCAGTGAGAGTGAGGAATACTTGGTGTTGACAGTGATTGACAGGTGTTTATTGATATGAGCCAGGTGCTGCTCTGAGTACTGGGACTACGGTTGTATTAGAGAGACATGCTCTCTGCTCTCTTGCAATGTACAGTTTGGCAGGGGAGACAGGCACCCCTCCAGCTCCTAGGAGGCCGGGTGATCACAAACGGGTTGAGAAGACAGTGTACCTCTCTAAGAGTGTGTAGTAGAGAAACCTGACTCTGGATGAAGTTTCATCCTCTGCGAGGAAATGATGAGCAAGCTGACTGAGGGAGGAGGAGCGGTGTGAAGCGGATCGGACACGGGTCTTGTAGAAGGAACAGCGTTTGTCAGGGTCCTGTGGGAGGAATGAGCCTGGCTGTCTGGAAGTGCTGGAACCGTTGGGAGCTGGGTGGGGGCACAGGATAAGTCATGCATAACGGTGGTGGAGAGCCAGCCTCTGAGCCGAATTAGAGGTTCAGTGTAAGTACTGAGTTGATTTTGAGCTAAGTATGTGATTTGTTTTAGGACTTAATCAATGTTCTGGTAATAGTCAGACTATGGCCAGTCAGACTGTGGCCAACATAGGAGCAGGGCTAAGGCCATGTAGTCATTACTTTATTAGGTTTCACCCCATACCAGTGGGTAGGAGTGAGTTAGGAGAATGGAGCCAGTTTTCAGTAGGGGTCAAGCATGTCAACTGCAGACAGACAACCGTATCTAGGTACCACATATGAGGGCTTGTTCATCTTGCTTAATTTCTCTAAGTTTCAGTTTTCTCAGGAATCAAGGGAGAATAATACTAGCCAAGGGATGGTCACAAGGATCGAATGAATTAGAGAGAAGAAAATGCCTAGTGCTGAGTATGTCACACATGTCTAATTAATATCAGCTTATATGCAAACTAGCTAGAAAAAATAACAAAAATCAATCTTTATTTCTAATTCTGAGTTTTAGGCACTGAGAAAGTTCCTGAAGCCTCCTAGGGGACAGTTGAAAGGATGAGGGAGGTTTCCTGCCAGCTACATCCTCCACCCCAGAGACTCGGCTGGCACTTCCCCGGTCCCCATAGACAGCAGCTTGCCGCTGGCTGGGATGGTGGCAGTGGGCCAGTCTCTGAGTTTAAATAGAATTTTCTTTGTAAATTGACACAGCAATGAAATTACCAAACTGCTGTGTTTATCTTTCCAAATAAAAGACAGATTTTAAGTACATTATACCACTGTAATTGAAACTCAGGAGCAAATGAGTAGGGTGTGCTGTAACTTGTAGGTTAATGTGAGATTCCAACCTCCTGCCCCCAGTTAGATGTGGGAGGAGGAGCATGTAAGGAAGAAGGGATTCTTGCAAAGTCCCCATGCTCAGAAGTGGGAAGATGAGC
This sequence comes from Dolichotis patagonum, assembly GCA_004027295.1. Taxonomy (NCBI): domain Eukaryota; kingdom Metazoa; phylum Chordata; class Mammalia; order Rodentia; family Caviidae; genus Dolichotis; species Dolichotis patagonum. Next base: position 27,457 of record PVJX010017505.1, read on the forward strand.
TGAATGCTTGAAGTGAGAGTAGCTCACCATTTGAAAAACTCAAAGCCGGCAGATTTTCTCCAGGGATGCAAATACAGCAACATGGATTTCAATTAAGATTCTGCTATCCCCATGACAGAGTCCTTTTTATCCCTCTTCAGCAGTACTGCCTGGGTAATCAAACCCTCACACAGAAGGCGTCACACTGCAGGTGGCTTTGTTTAACCCAAGCTTAACAGCCGAATGCTCTGAGAGGAGCTCACCTGCATGGAATCCAGGACCCACCTCCAATTGGCTGTGTGTGGGGAATTGCAATGCATTTCTGTATGTTAGGTGGGGCTCACATACAGAAAAGAACCCTGTATAGAAGATCCATGACAGCCTGGACACCCTTGTGTGTGTGTGTATGTTTGTGCCCATTCAGGGGGCGTAAGAGAGATTTTTCATGGGTGAGGTCCCAAGGTTAAAGAACATACATTTGCAAGACATCAGCACCAACAGCAGGCAGCATGGAGCAGAGCAGAGAGTTCAAAAGTGCAAGAGAGCTGCCTCCATCTTTGTGGCATAGTTCTTATATAGGCTGTTACCTCATGTTTGCATTCTTACATGGTGCTGTAACTAGTGCATGGATGTTGACCTGTGCTGTCATGGTTACACAACTGTATCCCACTGTGTGCCTGCAGCAGACAAGGAAGGGGGCAGTCACATCCTGAAGTGTCCTTGGGCACCCCCAAATTTTGTAGCAGTCTGAGTGGTTTCCCACATTCCACCCCCTCAAAGGTCGAGGGTGTATAAATGTAACATTCTATATGTAATTGGGCACAAGTACCTCCTTCCATTGTAGTTAATGAGTCAAGAGCCATGTGGTTTTGCAGAACCACTGTTTTCCACTTGAACAGTTTCATCCATAAGCAACATCAAGGCCTGGTGCATAACTTTCAAAGCCTGGGCCACATGTTGAGTATGGGCTTCAATTTGGAGGCCTAGGTTGATGGTCCTTACCCTTGGTCAGATGCTATGCCTAGCAGCATCAGCAGTCAATTTTTCTAGTCAGATGCTATTATTCCTAGTGGTCAGTTATTGCAGTGCCTGATCAAGGCAGCTGTTAAGCCATTTCCCGGTGAGAGGCTGGGCTTATGTCCTGAACCATGGTACTTATACCACGTTGGTCAGCTTTATGGCTGCAATCCCATACATTTTGTCATAGATTTCTACCCCACAAGGGACAGTACCCTGTTATTCATGAGATGCCCAAGCTGGTAGCCAGAGTGTCAGCCTCTTAGAACAGCCCATGTACACATGTAGGGGGTCTTTTTCATGCACCACAAGCAATCACATTGTCTGAAACTCTGACCACTGCCTTGGCCTGCCTGTTTTGGTTCCAAACTAGAGTACTTCCATACTGAACTGGACGGCAACTGGTCCACTGCGAAGTTGGGTCATGGCTAGACCCATCAGTATATTCTGCATCAGCCTGTGATCTCTCGTCCCTTCTGCATAGGGACTAGGGGTCAAGTCCTATAGTTCATCCTCCCAGACGGGTCCCCAAACCATTGTCTGTTCTGCTGCCAAAAAACTGGCTGAGAAAGAGGTCTGCTGTTAGAGTTACGTTCCCTTACATGTGAGAGAGGGGAGGAGGCCTGTGCCATTCCACCCCTGGGACACTGTCCATGTCCATATCCAGCCCTCTGTCTGTCCCACGATTCCTCACAGGTATGCAGTTTCTCAGTCTGGGAATACCAGCTCTTGGCTCCTTCTGCTTCCCCTGTTGTTGCCATAGGCCCTAGCCAAATTCATCTTCATCCATCCTGAGTTAGGGTAAATGGTGGGTTAGAGTCAGTGATGCACAGGGCTTGCAGCTGTGCAACAGTCCTCTTTGAGTCCCAAAAAGCAGCCTCTGCTGCAGCTGCCCAGCCCTGTGTTGTACCCCTTTTAGTCATCTGGTATAAAGGGTACGGCAGGGTAGCTAGGTACAGTACATCTGCCACAAACCTAGCAAGCCCACATACACCTGTAATTACTGTACTGTTGTGGGTCTGGGTCTAACTGACTACATAGCACCCAAGAATTTGACAGACAAGTCAGGTCTGTAGACCTTGTGTCCTAGTTACTTTTTACTCGTTGCTGAGACAAAATACCTGATGCCCAAAGGTGGGAAAGAAAAGGTTTATTTCTTACAGTTTTTGGAGGTTTTAGTCCATACTCAGTTGGCTACAAGGCAGAGTGGCATGGCGGGGCCGCAGTTCATGGCGGCTGCAAACATCAAGGCAGAAACCGGCAAGAGAGAGCAACACGCCTTCTTCCTGCCATTACATCACATCCTGGCTCCACCCCTAGGCCGGTGTAGCACTCACACCCCCAATCCAAGCACTAGACAATGAACCAATCACAAATGCATAATGCAAAGGCATGAGGCTTGGGGGCCACTGACATAAACTATGACACCTTGCCTTCTTTTATGGCCCATCCCCGTGCCCAAAAAGCATCCTTCAGACTGTGTGTAGTCAGAGGTTAACATAATATCATCAATACTAAACAGTGATAGCAAGTGTGTCTTGGCCTAGGTGGCCAAGTTGTGGGCTATCAGGCCACAAAAAATAGTTGGGCTGTGCAAATAGCCTTGTGGAAACATCTGGAAGGCCCATTACCTGCCCTCCTGGGTGAAGGCAAATTGGTCCTGACTACCAGCATCAGGGTGAGACTTCATAGTCATTTGCCATGATCTATCTGGTTTCTGCATGGGCCATACTGAAGCACTCCATGCAGGGAGTATTACCTCTGCTTTTTCCAGTTTTCAAGACAGTCTGTCTCCAGGCAGCCAGTACTGCTTCATACACAACCCACATGACCTGTGGGAGAGTCAGTGGTGCGTGGTGTGGATGGCCTTGGACTACATTTTTTACCATGCACATTCACAACTGGAATTCTCCCCACACAATGTCAAGCCAAGTACCAATCAGTATGTCTTCCCCCAGTACTGATTCAGCAACTGGGGAAATGCAAACATCATACAGATGTTGAGGCATGTGCCCCATATCCAGAATCACTCAGCCTTCTGGACTGTGATGTAGTGACATCCCTACCCTTCTATGCTTGCAGTACCTGTAAAATGGCCTGGGTTGCCATATGTTAACACTGACTCAGCTCTAGTATTCATCAACACTAGTGTACATACTGCATTTTTGGGGGGACCAGTACATAGTCAATTCCACATGTAGTCTCTAGTCTCCTGGGATCCCCAAGACCTAAGTATCTTGGCCTGCCTCTTAACTGAGGTAAAAGGAGGCCACTATCATTTCTTCCAGCTTCACCTGGGCTGCTTTGGCCTCTGGCCCTGGCCCTGGCCAGTATTGCTGTTCAGGGCATAAGTGCTTCCACAGAGTCAGCAACACATCCAAAGGCTGCCTGCCAACTTATCTCTGGTTCACTTGGCAGCCAGCAGGTCCATCCAGATATGGCACTGACTGACCTTCAGTGGCCCCATAGACTGTCCTTTGGGAGGATGATCCCCCCTCCTTTTTCTCCCTTGCCAGTACAGTTCTTATAGGTCTCACCTTACCTTGGTGCTTTACTTCCATGTCTCTCAGCCTGGCCAAAGCATCCATAGCATTGTGGATCAGATGACCTGTAAAGGTGTTGGAGACCACTATGAAGTGGCTCTGAGCAGGATTTCAACTTTACTAATTGGCTTTCTATGTTTGTCTGTGAGTCTGTCCTAGGCCTCGGCCCCTTGCCTGGGGGTGGGAGCTGATTCATAGTAAGTGAACCTCTATGAATCACTGGTCCTGGCTGAAGCCTGCAGTGGCCTGTGAGGTCAGAGAAACCTCAAAGGGCAAGATAAGGCCACAGCTGAAGACACCTTGGCTCCTCTAATAATTAAGTAAATGGAGACAGCAGTTAAAGGAAGTTCACTCCTGCAGTCTCAATCCTACTATGAATGTAGATAAGATGATTCTCCTAAACTGGAAAATTTACCACTTGAAGTCTTTGAAGTGACTCCCAAGGTCCTGCTCATTTCCTGTACTTTTTTCAGTTTTCTCACCTTTTGTCTTGGTCCTAATAGAAGTGGGCTGATCCAGAAAAGTTGGAGTCTTAGCCCTTTGAGTCTCAAGCTCAACTAAAGGGTTTTGACCCTCCTGGAGCCCTAAAAAAATCATACAATTGTCTCTTTTTATTTAACCTCCACCATACACTCATTTGGAAGATTGGGGATCTAGATCAGGACCCGATATAAAGGGACCTAGAAGGGCTGCCACTGATCTTAAAGTGTGAGTTGGCCCACTCTGCAGGATCATGCCCTTCATGTGCGCTGTCTGCAGTTCCTCATCTGGGCTATGGTACTGCTGTGCAAACATCATTTGCTGCATGCCCTTTTCATGTAGCAGTTATCAAGTCTAGACAGTGACTTGCTCCAGTGGGTCACCTAAATTCTCCCAAACCAGGTGAGCCACTGCCATTCACCACTTTATCAGTCTGATTATCTGCTTCTGGGGCTGTCGTCTGCATACCTTCATAGAGGTGGTGCTGGCTATGCTGGCTCTTTGGAGCATCTCTTGTGAGCTTAGCCCCATCAAACCTCAGTCATAGCAGCCACCCAGGCGCTGTTTCACCCACCTTCTGCTGTATTTGTTTTGCCAACTCCTGCAGTTCCATGGCTGTGTAGGTCATGTACATTGTGTGCTAGGCAGAGGTAGGTGGCCCTCCTGGTCCTCCTCCCTGGGTAGGCGTTGCCCTACCTCCACTTTTTGATAAGTAGTCGGCATAGCCTATAAAACCAGGGTATTTTCATGGGGGTTTTCTCAGACATGAAGACTTAGGCTTCTGGAGACATTTCTGGAGGAGGTAGTGCTTCCCATACCTGATAGCCTGAGCTCTGCAGCAGCCAGCCACTGCTCAATGTCCTTCTCTATCTGCTGCAGTTGGTCTACTTTCTGGACAAGGCCACCCACCTGTTGATTCATGTATCAAAAGAGAGCGAAAAACAGCCAACCTATCCACTCTGATCTTTCATGGTGAAGGGAACATCTGCCTATCACTTCCAAGGCTTGCAAGACATCCCCAGGCTCCAAACAGACTATTTTCAAGACCTCTGGAGTCTTTCAAGTTGCCAAAAAGGTGGCTACTGGTAGCCATGGTGAGGTCAGGGTCACTCGTCAGCTATTCCCTAGGACTCTCCCTTGCCTTCTAGTGCTGTTTCCACAGCCTCCATGGGAACACTCATCTCAACATCCCACCAACTACACCAGTTGTCAGCCTGCTCTGAGGGCCCAAGGAGAATTTCATGGGTGAGGTCCCAAGGTTAAATAACACACATTTTCAAGGCATCAGCAACAAGGCATCATGGAGCAGAGCAGAGAGCCAGAGTGCAAGAGCACAAGAGAGCTACCTGCATCTTTATTGTATAAGTCTTATACAGGTTGTTATCACATGTTTACATTCTTACACAGTGCTGTAATCAGCACATGCATGTTGACCTGTGCTAAGTCATGGTTACACAACTGTATCCTGCTGTGTGCCTGCACTAGACAAGCAAGGTCATGTTACAAAGTGTCTTTAGACACCCTGAGCTTTGGAGCAGTCTGAGTGGTTCCCCACAGTGTGTGTGTGTGTGTGTGTGTGTGTGTGTGTGTATGCTTTGCAATAGTGATTCGTAACTGACAAGAGGTAGTGAGACAGGTAGAAGTGGGCTTCTATCCCTTCTGGACCCATCACCTTCATATAAGTCATATCCAATTAAAATAATACTATTTTTTAAAATCATTAACAACTGAAAATAGTTTTTTCAGCCTTAAAACTGTGAAAAATCTTTTTTAAAAATAAAAAACTTCACTATTTGAAAATATTAATCATACTCAATCTAGATAAGAAAAATATAGTTTGAGACATGGGCCTGGGCAGATGCCTGCCTAAGCCTCTTCTGTATAGTTTTCTCCCACCGACACTTACTCATTCTCTTTGCTTATTTAACAGCAGCCTCTGCTCACTTCTCAGCACAGGGGTGCAATTCTGTCTGGAGATACTAACTGTACTCGCATCCAGGGCATAACATGGATAGAAAAATGAGTATCTGTCATAGGTTTGTAACAGTGTGTTGTCTTCAGAGAATGAACAACAGAATTTTGCTTGAAGAATACGGGTCACTGAGTATGATTTACAGTGACGCCATGGTGGCTTGCGATGCAGCTGTTTCGCAGTGTCTTTCCATTAGACTTGGAGTGTGGAACCTCTTTTTGAGTGCATGCTTAGTGCAGTGCCATTGATGAGGAGGCAAAAGTTGCTTAGGGTGCACTTGGATTTGCCTGTCATTTTTACTTTGAGTTGAAATTCTGCTGCTTGGTGTCCTCATTGGGTCAGGCAAGTGTGTCCCTTTTTTATTGGGAAACACATAAAGGTGATTTAATGATCAACGTGGGCTATGGCTCGTGTTGTTAGATGCCTGAGGTACTGAGAGAAGGGGTGTGGGCCTCATTGTCAGTGATGTGGGTTACATGGCCTTACTGACACAGAAATGCAGAAAATCATATTTCTTTGTTCTTCAAGAAAAGGCATTAGTAATAAAACCTGTCTTTGTTCTTTGTTCTGCGTATTTGAGCTAGGTGACCTTCCCTCTTTGTGCCCCAGATTTGCTCAGTTGTAAATAGGAATGGGCCGGATGATTTCTAAAGTCCCAGTAGCGGCAAAGGGCTTGGAATCACAGGACTTAGACTTGAGTTCTACCCTTTTTTGTCAGGTGTGTGTGTGTGTGTGTGTGTGTGGTCACACTGTGATTTAATTGGAAAAAACATGTTAAACAAATACTACATGAAATAGTGTAGACACACATTAAAACTCAGCTTCAGTAGAAAAAGTTACATTAAATTTTGTCAACACAACTGTGAATAATATAATCTCACCTCTGTAAAATGGGAATCACAATTACCTAACTTATGTGTCTGCTGTAAGAAAATCCTTTAAAAATCATTTCACTTGCATCATTGTTGGTTCTACTGCTGTTTTTACTTCTTTTCCCTTCCTTACTTCCTCCAGTCCCCACCTTAGCTCTACGTTTAACATTTACCAAGCAAGTCCTTTCTATTCTTTGCGACTCCAGCTTGTTAGAACACAGAGGATTTGGACAAGGTGTCTCTCAGTTCCCTCTCAATTCCAAAGAGTAGCCCTTGACTGTAGCATGAGGGCACTGGCCAGATTTTGGCCCCTGCAACACAGATGCATCATATTGCAAATCTCATAGAACAGAGCTCTGAACAGAGAGCTTTTCACCCTACCCCCAAGTGCACAGTTTCCCCCATCTCTTGGATCATTCTGGGCACCAGTGAGGCTCAGGTCATGCTCACTGCTCAGCACTGAAGAGCAATGCTGATAAATGGGATGTCATCAGGAAAGCTATTTCTGTCTGCACTGAAAGATACTTTGGAGTCCCCACATGTGAGAGATGAAGGAGTACAGAGAAGGGTATCAATAAAAGTGACTTACTTAGTTCAATAGCATTCAAATGAAAAGCTTTGGGATGGAGTGGCAAGTTCATGGAGATGGATTGGTATGATAGCTATGGAAATAATAGGAGCTGAATTTGCTCCTATCAGTAGGGGTAAAGTTGTTCACAGCTTCAATTAGGAGGGAGATAGTGACTAACTCCAAATATACATCCCAAGAAATAGGTTTAGTTTTTCTTAGAAGTGGAAAACATTCAGAAAAGTGACTTAAGGAGGCTGATAGGTTTGAAACACATACTGGAAGGGACTAGAGAGGAAGAGCCCACGTGAGGAGGAGCTGAAAGGAGGAGAGAGATTTATGTTGCTTCAGATAAAACAACACTAAGGGGGAGTTTCCAAAGATGGTGGACTGGCAGGTAGCAGGAGAGGGACCCTCTTCTGAGAGAGACAGCTTAAATGCCAGAATAGAACACCCTGGAGAGACCCAAACAGAGAGAGATGGACTCTCTCAACCCAGGAAGAAACTAAAGTGAAAAAAACCTCTCAGATATGAGGTCCTGGGGCTACCATTAGAGAAGCTAAGATCAGCGAGCACGGCCCTCCTCGAGCCGCCTGAATTCCTGCCTGAAAGTGACCTGACCCACCGAACTGCACCGATGCGACTGGCTTGAGCGGCCGGAGCATGGAGCTGAATAGCCCTGTGTGTGGCTCACCTGGAACTGGCCCTGCACGTGACCCACCCAGAGGCACTGTGAATTTGCACCACAGCCGTGCTGAGGTTGGAGGTCTGGGAGCCCAGCAGTTCTCAGGGACTGCCAGCATCAACACGTGGTGAGTGATGGGAATAAGACCCTCCCATGGGAAAGGGGCAACCAACTGGATGACATGTTGGATTTGAGCAGGACAGCCATAACTCCATAAGGAAGTGGCTTCAGTTGGTTGCTCCCCTCACCGAGTGGATTGGTAGAATCTGCTTGGACTGAGCCGTGCCCCTGGCCGGGACCCAGTGGGTCACTACAAATTAATTCCCTGAGCTCAGCGCACACTGACGCAGTGAAGGTCTGCAAAGGTTGACTGGTCCAGAGGGGAGGAGCCAGCACACACTGCCCTTACTTGAACTTTAATCACTGATAGCAGACTCCAGAGGGCAGAAGCCCCTAGACTGCATGCTCCAGAGGAGCCTTAACCAACAAGAAAAGGGGCTGGGAATTACACTGTACACTTGTATGGAAGGAACCAAAAACATGACGAGAGGGAGAAATAAGACAAAACCCCCAGCCCCCAACCCTGAGAACATTGATCCAGGAGAGGTAAATACAAAAGAGATTGAGGGCAACAAACATGTAGCATCAAACACAGCATTAGTGGACATAAAGAGGTATCTTCAGGACCTCGTAAGTGGGATCAAAACTGAAATATTAATTCAAATTAAACAGGAGGTAAGTAGATTAATAAAAGAAAGGCTGGGCACCTCTCAAGAAGACACAGAAGAATGGAGGAACACAAAAGGAGAGAAATGTTTAATGAAGAATACAAAAAAACCCCTAGAATTCATGAAGCAGATTCAAAGAGATTATCAGGAAACTAAAGACTCCATAGAAAGCTGGCAAAACTGCTTGAAAGAAACCAAAGATAGACTATCAAAAATTGAACACAGGCTTGCAATGTGTGATCATGAAAGGGAAGATCTCTTAAAAATAACAAGGGAGCAGGTAGTAACCATACAAAGGCTAGAGGATGAAAGAGGATCTAGAACTTAAGAATAAAGCATGTGAATGAAGAAGGAGTCAAAACAGAGGAATTGCAAAGGCTATTCACAGAAATTATTAAGGAAAATTTCCCAAGCATAGAAAAAGGAAATGATATGCAGAGGTATGAAGCATACAAAACTCCAGCCACCTACAACCAAAACAGAGCTACACCTAGACACATAATAATCAAGATCCCAGAAATTCAATATAAGAACAGAATATTAAAAGCCATCAGAGAAAAGAAACAGATCACCTATAAAGGAAAACCCATCAAAATCACAGCAGACTTCTCAACACAGACCATCAGGTCAAGAAGAGCTTGGAGTGAAGTAATTCAAACCCTGAAGGAGAACAACCTACAGCCCAGATTGATGTATCCTGCAAAACTCTCTCTAGAAATTAATGGAGAAACAAGATGCTTCCATGACAAAGAGGAACTTGGAGAATTTGTGACCACCAATCCAACCCTACAAAAAATACTGAAGGACATTTTAGAGAGAGAGAGAGAACAAGAATATGAGCATTTCAGGAAGAGTGGCAGAGAGGCCTCAGTGAACGGGACAGACAGTGGAGTGGAACAGAAAAATAGACAACCAATGGCAGAAAAACAGAATAGCAGAAATAAGCCAGAGAAGATTGGCTGTAATCTCTAGTATAGATGGCCTTGAAATATTAACAGAGAGAAACACAGGCAGAATAGATCAGGAGATGGTGTCCATTGAGATGCTCTATCTAGGGAGGCAGTGGGACCCAAAACAAGCAGTGCACCCTATGGGAATGAAAGGCGAGGAATTGTCTAAAAAAGGGAGGCAGAGGACATTGCTAATTGGGTAACAAGATTTAAAATTTACATTATCCTCATCACTCTGCTTGGATGGATTACATGCTGTTCCATTTTGTCTACTTACACTAGACTTGAGGACATGGTCAGCTAACCCAAAAATAAGAGGACATATTATGGCAATCATTCCTAATTTCCTATTAAGTTAATCTGAAGCCTTTTATTTATTTATTTTTTGTATTTGAAAGAGAATAAAACAAAAGGGGGCAGTACAGACCAGATCAGAACAGGACAACATAGGCAACACAGTACTTTACATTAAGTCAACTGGACATCAAAAGTGGCTAACAGCATATCTCTTACTCTGCTATAGTTGAGCATAGTTTCAAATACAATAATATCAAACATATCACAATAGTATAAAGCCATGCATAGAGTAAAAGAATTACAGGGCTTTCTGAACCGAATAACAGAAAATGATCAATGGGTACTATAATATCTCATTTTTGATAAAAAAAATTTTGTTTGAACTATCACACATAATCAAATTCCAATAAGGCACAATATGATAGATAGAACCAATGGTAGTAGAACAAAAAAAAGCATGGTAGGACTTCTAAAAAGGATAATATTAAATCAGCAATAGCTGTCATAATGTTTTGTTTTCTTCAGAACAGCTATTCATATCATCAAGTATGATATAGTCAAACAAAACAGGATAACACCATTCCAACTGATGATTTAAAACTTTGAAAGACTTCAAAGCTATGAGATGGGGACTCATGCTTACCATAAAGTCTTATATACTCTTATCAAATCT